>JAQFVV010001006.1:0-92500 GCA_028023455.1 Epiperipatus broadwayi | reverse complement strand
AAATAACTTTTAAAATCATATCATATATTTATTATTACCTTTAGCTTTTTAAAACGTAGTTATTTTCAAAACAAAACAAAAATCTAATTTTACTTATTACATTCATTTTTTAAAAATAACAAAAAAAACACAACTTAATATTTTATACTAACTAATTTTATTTTTATCTTGTGGTAGTCAAATATAATATTTTAAATTTTATATTAGAATTTTAAAACAGTTTTGCAACTTTACTTTAAAAAAACTCACAAGCATATGTGTATCGACATCTATCTGTCACATGACTTACAACCCAGATGAAATGCTTACAATTTAGCTGAAAACAAACTAAATAATTTAATTTACAAAAAAATATATATACTTTTTATAAAATAATAATATAATAACTTTTAAAATAATAGTTTAATATCACAAAAATGAATATTCATTTTCTACCACCATACTATTTTTCAATAAATATTTTAAATTCAACTATTAAATATTAATTTTTATTACTCAAATACATTATTTATTTAACTTCAAGTTATTACTTTTAAAATTTACTTTAATCATTTATTCACAACACTTATTAATGCAGTATTTATTATGGCCAGTTTTCCCAACCATACAATATTATAATTTATCTTTAGTTGACTGTTTTTTTTAAATATTAACACAATATTATACATTAAATATTCTTATTTACTTTAATTAGACTTTTAAAAAGATCGTCAATACAACATATACATCATACCCCTAAAATAACTTTTTAAATTTAATTTTTTTTTTAGTAAATTGATATAAACAATACATCCTAACCTAAGGGTACAGTGTATATATATATAATGTAAAATCAATACCCATTATAAAAAATATTTTATATATAAAAAAAAAGTTAAATGCAATATTATAGTTTAAATTCATTTGTAGCGCTTTCGATTATGTGGTAATCCTTGTCAGCTTTAACTGAATTTCAAATGTTTTAAACTTAATGTTACATATATTTCCATGAGCTGTGTATGGCCATATTTGCAACTTGCCTATTAATAACATCATTCTTATAGTTATCAATCAAAATTGCTTCTTTAATTTTCCTCTTTTTATGATTTCTTTCATCCATTAATATTTTTATTTTATTACTATTAAATGTAAATCTATAATTACAAGTTTTTCATGGTCAAATAATACTGAAGCTGTATTAAAATGACTATTTACATTATTTTTTAATTTGATTATATAATAATTGATGCTCCTTCAATCTTTTTTCCACAGAACATCTCGATTCCCTGATATATAATTTCTACATCTTCATGAAATCTGATAAATTATATTACTTTTTTGCAATTTATGAATTATACTCTTAGAATTATTAATCAATCGATTAACATTCAGAGGAACACAAAATGAAATCTACTTTTCTTTAAATATATTCTTAATTAATTTAGATTGCATGTTATTTATAAATGGCATAGTTATCCATTTTTTATTATCTAAAGTAACACTGCAAACTCTCTTCTTGTTATTAAATGAATTTACTGTACACAAGATTTGGTTTTTATCATAACCAACCTTTAAAAGTTCATTAGCAGAGAATTCAATATTTAAAATTTTATCACTCTTATATTTACATAATTTATCATTGGGATGCAAAAACGATTTCAGACTTGCCATTTTATGCATCATTGGAACACATGATTTAAAATGAATATATTCTCTTTCTCCAATAGATTTAAAAATTAATTTATAATTTAAATCAGTAGCATCTCTAAATATTTGTAAATCCAAAAATTTTATTTTTTCATCAATAGTCCATTTTAAATTGTTTAAATTATTCAGATTAGATAAAGAAACATTGATAATGTCTTTAGAATGACAAACAAAAACATCATCAGCATATCTAGTATAAATTATAAGAATTAAATATAATATCTTCATATCTTGACAATGTAAAATTACAAATTTGTGCTACCATAGGTAATCCCATTGGCCATCCTTTACCCATTTTATAAAACCTATCATTATATGTTGCAATAATATTATCACTTATAAATTTTAGTGATTTAATAATAAAATGTATTAAATGTTTAATTACAGACATATTAATTCATTCAATTTCAATTAAATTTATCGACTTTTTTGCTGATTTGAATGCTATTCTATTGTTGGTTCATTATCACAAATATGATGTGAAAGCATTGAAAGTAGACAATAAATCTTTCAAAATTTTATATTTAGTGTCTTGTTTAGTATTTTTTACATTTTATCATTTTTTTTGTTTTTGATTTATACAAAAAGTTTAATATATTAATTAGTTTTTTGTTTTTTTACTTTGCAACATTGGGATGTGAAAAGTGGCTTCAAGTAGAGCATAAAGTCTGTTAGTAGCTAGTAAACGTTATTACTCTTTATTAATTTCTATCAAAGTTAAGTATATAGTGATGGTGATCATAGTGTTTTCTACTTAATTTATTCTTGATGCATACAACCAATAGGCAATATCAACTAGTATCATGGAAAAAATACATTTTAGGTGTAAAACTAAACACTCTTTTGATATTTGAATGACACATTTCAGAAAACATTCTTATGGACAACAAGTATTAAATTGTGAGATAATATTTAACTTACTAACTTTCACATTCCTTGTAAGTCATGGATTGTTTACTTCTGTATATGCATGTTTGTTTTGCAGCTTTAGAATGCTGTATTATCATTATTGTAATGATAATAACCCCCTGTTTTATAATGTAGAGTTTTCTGTAATGCTCTTATTGGTATAAGACATTTTGCTAATGTTTTCTGCAGAATAAAATGCTTTCTGAGCATTTACTTCCTTGTGGTCTCATTTTCATGCAAAGATTTGAAAATGGAAAATGATGGATTATTTTAATTGGTTGATTATTTTTTAAAACAAAAAGAAATACACATATAAACTTTTAATTTAATAGTAAGTAAACCAAGTCAAACATCATATGACTTAATTTAATAAGCTTGTATTTACAAATGTAATATAATGAGTGTGCTAATAGATTTGAAGTAGGTCTAAAAAAGCTTGTTTAGAGCTATTAGCACACTCATTATATTACTTTTAAGTTATATAAAGATAATTTACACCCTTTATTTTAAATACTTCTTAGCATAACTTTTTGTATTGTAAATATACACACACAATCTGATATTCAGAATGCCATGCAGTCTTTGAGTTGTGTATATACACACAAAACAAATGTTTTGCTAAAAAGTGTTTGAAGTACTAATTTTATTTATATAAAATATTACAGCAAATAAAAGATGTAATAGATTTAGTGACATTTGTGAACTTCCAGTTTATTTATATATCTTTCATTTTTAGAAATAACAGTTAATAAACTTGACTTCTTCTAATTCATCATAATCAATCTTTATTTTCACATTTTAAATAAATCGATTAAACATTACTTTAGTCTTTTTAACATTTATCTTTAGTCATACTTTCCTACTTCTTTCTGATAATTTCTGCAATACATATTATTTGCAAAAACAATTACATCATCTGCAAAATCTAAATGACTTAAATAATCTCCATTTACTTTCACTCCTTTAGCTTCCCATTTTAATCCACAAAATACTTATTGCAGCACTGCTGTAAAAGGTTTTGGAAAAATGGAGTCACCCTGTATTACACCCTTCTCAATGTTGCTTTTCCCAGTATCCTTATGTAATCTAACTGTTGCTGTTGCATTTTTATAAATATTTTTTAAAATATGACAATATCCTGGATCTATATCTTGATGATTCAATGCTTTAATCACTGAAGAAATGTTTATAGAATCAAATGCCTTTTTATAATTTATAAATCCAAAACATAATGGCAACTCATATTCATTTGACTTTTCTACAACTTTTCTCAGTACTTGGATATGATCTCCTGTACTAAAACCACTTTTAAATTCAGCTTGTTATTTTGGTTGGTGGAAATCCAATGTTCTCTCTAGATGAGTTGTAATTATCTTGGTAAAAATTTTGTATAAAACTGATAAAAGGCTGTTAGGTCTGTAATTTCTAATATTTCTTTATCACTTTTTTTTAAATATTATTATTAATATTGCATTTTTCCAATAATCTGGTACATCTTTATCATTTAGACCTTTTGTATATAACGTTGCTAAAAATTTTCTATTTTCTCACCTGCTTCTTTAATATATCCAATTTTAATTCCATGATTATCTGGAGCCTTTTTTTTATATACATTTAATTGCATGTCTCACTTCTTCATTTAAAATTTTGGGCAATTCAGAAGATGTAGTAGATATAGGAGGTACTTGTTTTTTATTACTGTATAATTCTTGATAAAAGTCTTCTACCCATTTCATGATATCATCTGACTTTTTAGTAATAATTTCATCTTTTTTTTTCTTATTGCGGATATAAATTTCCTACCAATATCAACATCTTGCTTTACACTCTTGAGACTTTTATTCTCTTTTACAGCTTTTCTTGCTAGTTCACAGTTATACTTCCTTATATCATTTTCAATGCTTTTTCACACCATTTTACAAAATTCGAGATATTCAAATGGTTTTAATGCATCATTTTTGCATATCTTTATATTCCTTCTTTTTTTCATAAATTCTCTAGTCTCAGTAGAAATTTTATTGGTCAATTGCTACTTTTTTCTACCAGCTATCTTTGTTGCAGTTTTTAAAAGTGTATCAGTTATTTTCATATTAATTTCATTCAAATCTGAACCATGTTCAAAATCTACTAATACTTGAAACCGATTTGTAACTTCTAATTTAAATTCATTAGAATATTTTTGAAGATTAGAATTTGGTAATCATAGCAACTTATTAGACCATGACTGGTTCAGTCACTTAGCCTTTGCAGTGAGAAATCTGTACCAAATCACAACATTAACTAAATTAAAACCTGATTACTCAGAAGCCAACACAAAGCTGATAACAAACACAGATATGGGAAGTTGGAACACCAGAATTTTCAGGACTCTGCTAGTGCAGCATTCCACAGTGAGCATGGCAACAGGGAAGACTCCAGAAGAACTGTTATTCAACAGACCCTTAAGAACAATCATATTAACCCTGAAGCCTTTTGCTAATCTTGAACAAGAAGAGAAAAAATAACACTTCAAATAGGAACACAATTACTATGCCATATGTACTACAGCTCCATAAAATGAATACCAGCAGTAGTGACTCAACTAAAGTGTCTCTTAACTGTTGTTGGGTAACCTGGGACAAGTACATCAAGTAGGAAAGATGAATATCAAAATCAAGGCAGTAGCAAATATCCAGAAACAAGGTGTAGTGAAGAAGCATCCAGAAACATCAATTGTCAGAAGCCACCAACGAAGTGGACTATACATCATCCAGTGCATCTTGATGTCTCCAGTGCTAATTTTAGCCAGGATGAAGGATGTCACATCTGAACTTGCTTTTACAAATGGATTATTCCTGATTCCTTTCCTAATTGGCTGGCACCCAGTCACTATTCAATGAGAATATATCCTTCATTGGGATTCGCAAACATAATTCATGTTATTAGTAAGGTAGGGGAACTGCCATTAAATAGTCAGCCATTTGGAGGCAAGGTAGAAAGAGCAATTACTTCTGTCAGCCTGAATGACTGAATATGCTCATAATAAACCCTATGCCATCAGCAAAAGTATTTTCTCTAGTCATTTTCAGAACATCCATGCAGCATAGGAAGTCCACATATAGGCTAGAAACTGCTACATCTGCAACTGATTGAGGCAAGCTGTCTAAGTGCAGCAGGAAGAGTTTGAACCAGAGAAAATTCAAGGCAAGCTGTCCAGTACAGCCAGAAGAGTCTTACTTGACCTCATGAGGCAGGCTACTTATATAGCTAGAAGTGAGTTCCATTACTCGGCATGATTATCTCAGCATTAACTTATGTAAACCATATGTTTATATGTTTGATTAACTAACATATGTTTGTATTTTTGTCCTAATGAATTATACATATTAATTGTTGAATACTTTGTCATCATTTGTATGTTGGTTTGAAACCGAACCTGTAAACCAAGCCAAACACAATAATTTCAGAAATGTGTGATGTAATAGAAATTTGAATTATATTTAAAATTATATAAATGAAGCTAAATTTAAGTATATCTAAAAAAGTGTGTATATAAATTTTAATTATAACATTTGCTATGTATATTTTTCTCTCTTGTAAAGTAAGTGAATGAATTTAAAATATCATCAACACATTTTTCTTTTCAAATTAATTCATAATTTTTCATATACGTCAATGAATACATCAAACTTCTTCTTTTCAAAACTTGTTTTTATATGACTATAATAAAAATAAAATACCCCCAATATTTCAAATATTCTATATAGTGTTTTTTAAGGAACACTAAAAAAATATATACAAATATATAATAATAAATGTCACATATTCCAAACAATTGCAAAAACATTAAAAAATACTAAAAATTCTCTTTATCATAACACATTTTTCTATTACAAACAATCTCAACTTCAAATTTTTTACACTTATATAACCATACAAAATAATACCTTAAAAAGTTTAATTAATAACCCTATTATTTTCTTTTTTCTTTTCCATTAACATCAGTTTAATTTCACTAATGTAAATTCCTTCCTTTATCATTCTTTCATGGTATGACTATATACATTCTAAAGGTTTTATTTCAAAGTCTTTATGTTTAAATTTATTCATATGATTGTAAATAGCAGAATTTTTATCACTTAAAAGCAGTTCTAATCTAGTTTCCAATTTATTTTTTATAGTCCCAACATATGACATCTTTATATATTTTTTAAAACAATTCAAACATTTTATTATGTAAACAGAATTCATAATCTCTAAATTGTTACATTCCCTATTATTATTCATTCAAAAATTTAAACTTTTTTTCTTTTTAACGAGTAATATATATGCAATATATATTTTACACAAATAAAATTATGAGTGGAAAGCAAACAAATAAATGAAATACAATAAATAAATCAAATCGATATTGAGTTTATTAGCTTAGTACTTTCAAAGGAATACCATCATTATCAAAGTTGTGTGCTAAATGAATTGTGAAAGTAAGACCATTGCTATGAAATGCAAAATGTATGCAAATTACGTTTGCCATTTTTTGCTATTGCATAACGTGTCTTCTTTGTTCATCGAATTACAGTCCAAGTTAATGAAATGGGCTTCTTTGATCTTTTTCTTTAAGTTGTGACACTTCTTGCATATGACACAAGGGTTGTCTAGGATGCAGGAGTGGCCTGTAGAGGTGCTGTGCTGCATGAAGATAGAGGTATGTATGGGGTCTGTTTGTGCTTTATTATAAGCATATGTGTGCTGTGAGAGCATTGTGTGTAATGTTGCCTTCATTTCCCCATAATATGATGTGAGCAATCATCATATGGAAATGCTATATTATATACTTGCTTGCTGTGTGGGTATTAGAGGTAGCTGATCTTTAGTATTGTTAAGTATTCTATTAAAAATTGGGAGGAGTGCAATAGCACAAGGTTAAATTATCATAAAAAATTGTTTATAAATTCGGTACTTGTGTATAATTCAACCGATGACGTATTACCCTGAAGGCATATCACTCTAATCTTGTGATTCTTAAGATAACATCTCCAAGTGATCTGCGGACATATGTAATTGCTAAAATGTGTCCGCAGATCATGTGAACACGGTACATTAAAAATCGCAAGATTAGAGTGATATGCCTTCAGGGTAATATGTCATCTGGTGAATTATCCAGGTCACATGCTAAAAAATATTCAAAAATGAAAAATATCTGACGCAGGTCAGGCAAATACTAAAAAAAAAATGTACATGCATGCGTCAAAATATTATTCTCAATTTTAAAATACAGCAGCGCGTAGCGCTGGAATTGGCGTGGGGCTCCGGATGTTTTTGTCGGGCTGCAGGCCCAGTGTACACATATATCAGACATTGTATTACTCTCATAGCTGCATGATATAATTCAGAAATTAAAAATAAAATTAAAACGTAATTCAATGTAAGTTTGAGAATTGTAGAAATATTAACAAATATTTTTTGTAAATAAGTTTGAGAATTGTAGAAATATTAACAAAAACTTTTTGTAAATTTTAAATAAACACCTAAATAAAAAAGACGCAACCTAATGCAAATCTGGTATTAATGGCGCCACACTTTTACATGCATTTGGTAATTTTAAAAACGTACTGCATATTGCAAAATTGATTTAAAAAATTATTTCAAATTATTTACACATTAAAAACGTAATGTAGAAATATTAACAAAAAGTACTTTACTCAAATTAATGCGAATCTGGCATTAATGGCGTCCTTGTTATCACATGCATTTCGTAATATATATTCCAAATTTGTTTTAAAAAATTATTGAAAATTATTTACACATTAAACGTAATTCAATGTAAGTTTGAGAATTGTAGAAATATTAACAAAAACTTTTTGTTAATTTTAAATAAACACCTAAATAAAAAAGATGTGATCTAATGCAAATCTGGTATTAATGGCGTCCAGAAAATGCCGCACTTTTACATGCATTTGGTAATTTTTAAAACGTATTGCATATTGCAAAATTGATTTAAAAAATTATTTTAAATTATTTACACATTAAAAATGTAATGTAGAAATATTAACAAAAAGTTTTTGTAAATTTAAAATAAACAGATAAATAAAAAAACACTTTACCGGAGAATAAATTATTTACACATTAAACGTAATTCAATGTAAGCTTCAGAATTGTAGAAATATTAACAAAAACTTTTTGTAAATTTAAAATAAACAGATAAATAAAACACTTTACCCGAATTAACAGCTCAAAAAAGTAACTGTGATGCCGTGGATAGCAAAATCGCAATAGACAGAAAAATCAAAAAATTTCCCAAACCTCTCTACGAATTTTAAATCTCGCGGGTGAAAAAAAAAAAATTGACTCTCTGATGGATTAATCATGCCAGTCACTTCGTTACCATGACAACGTTGTCATGCAAAAAACGTCGATGTCTACCGGAAAAGAAATCGGTAAGTCAAAAACGTCATCGGTTGAATTATTCACAAGTAACATAAATTCTTGTGTATGTATGGGAGAAGAATTCATGGTTGGCTCTGTGTGTTTGCTGGGTTAAGTTGGCATTTGAAGGTCCTGATTGTGTTATTTATGCTTTTTCTGTTATATTTCACCTTTAATAAGTCTGCTCAATACATTTCAATGTTAGCATTTCTATCAGCTTCAAAGCTGCATAGATTGGCATTGCTGTATAGAAATGCCCTCAAGCCAACCAGTTTGTAAGTGCTGGGCATGTTTGATTGAATGTAGATATGGCCTCTTATGTGTATTAGCTTGATTAGCATTTTGTAGACATCTAGTTATTTGATAGAGTTACAAGCATCTTGGTGTACTGTGTCTATAATCAGACCCATGGCAGCGTAAGTCTGTCTTAGTCTTTTATGGTTTCAAGGGATGCAGCTATGAAAATATCATTGATGTAGTGAGTGTATGATACAAGGTCAGTGGACAGGTGTCTAGGGATGATGATCTGCTCATATGCATTAAGGATGATGCTGGCAATAATTCCACTCATACGAAGCCCCATTGGCCAACCATTTTATAAACTGGATAAATGAAAACATTATATTTCTTATTAATCATTTAAAATAATTTTCTAACTTTAACAAACAAACCTTTGATTATATTGAAACCAATATAAATTACCTTTGTTTTTTTCATTCTTATTCTTATTTAATCTTATTCTTTTTTTTATTTTCTCAATATTTTTATTAGAAAAAAAATGTTTAATAATATCTCTAGCATAATCATTTATAAAACTAGATTAAAACAGCATTTAAGTGATAAAAATTCTGCTATTTACAATCATATAAATGAAGAAAACAAAGATTTTGAAATAAAATCTTTAGAATGTATAAATTCATACCATGTTATTGGAAAATCAGAATAAGAAGTAGTTCAATTGTCAGCTTAGAGAAAATCAAGAAAAGGAACAAAGGCTATTCATCAAAACAAATGATCGAAGACACTTGGTCATACTTGAACACTGCACTCTTGGACTAATATACTCTAACCTTCATTGATTGTCTTATTCATAATTACAACTCTCAATAGAACGAGAGGTGCTAGATCTTGTTTAATGCTTGATTACATGTAAAAGTTTTTATTATAAGTAAATATATATTTTTAAAAGTAAAGTCATATCATGAAAGAATGATAAAGGACTCAGGGAAATTAAACCTGAATTAAACTTGATATTAATAGAAAAGAAAAAAAGAAAATAACAGGTTTATTAATTAAACTTTTTAAGGTATTTTTTTGGATGAGTATATAAATGTCAAAAAATTTATTAAGTTGAGATTGATTGTAATAAACAAAGATGTTGAGGGAAAGAGAATTTTTGGTATTTTTTAATATTTTTGCAATTGTTTGGAATAAGTTATATTTATTATTATATATTTGTATATTTAATTTTTTTTATTTTTGTCTTTGAAAAAGACTATAAAATACTTGAATCGTTGGATATATTTTATTTTTATTATAGTCATATAAAAACAAGCTTGTAAAAAAGAAGTTTGATTTATCCATTGTCATACATATAAAAATAAGTGAATGTTTCAAAAAATACATCTATAGTGAGAGGTTTGTCTGACGTCTGTCCTGATGGGACTGAGCTAAGGTGTGCAAAATAACTGAAAGAAAGCAATAAATTTGAAAATATGTATATACACTCTAATGTAACGATTATTTCTAAATAAGTTATATGTCATGATATGAAGCATGTTTAAGAGTAATTGAGTATGTGTGCGTATTATTTAGAAATTAAGCTTTAAATATAAAATATGGCATTTCCCTGTTATAAAGAGTAGTAATAGCTTTTAAATCAATTTTAGTCCTAATTAATATTATACAAATATTTAATGCAATGTGTATGCATATATCAATTACGATGCACTATATCTATAAGCTATATGATTCGTAAATATATATATTTCCATCTTTTTTTTAACGAAACTATTATAGTTGTTTTTAAAAAATAGCTCAGTTAATCATTGTTTTAAACTAATTGTTTTTTTTTTTTAGTTCTAATTAATATTCTACAAACATTTAATGCAATATGTATGTATATATCAATTACGATGCACTACATCTATAAGCTATATAATTCGTAAAGATGTATGATTTAAATATATATATATCCATCTTTTTTTAACGAAACTATTATAGTTGTTTTTAAAAAAAAATAGCTCAGTTAATCAAATTAAAATGTAAAGCGATTGTTTAAAACTAATGGTTTTTTTTTTTAGTTTTGTGACATAGAGTTTCCTTTAATCCCCTTTAATTGTAGATTCATTTCGCAATTAGGGTGTGTAACGTTTTTTCACTTAATGTATCAGCACGTGGATATGTTTTCTAATAAATTATTCCTTTGATAAATTTACCTACAATTTGATATATAATTCAGAGATAAAGTTGCCATTTAAAAGGCTTATTATATTCTGTCATTTGTTGCTGTCTCAAACTGAATATAAATATTTTATAACCTAGAATACATGACAAAGTTTTAAATAAGGTGTCAATGAAAAAACGCAACACAATATGTTTTTGTTTTACAAATCTGAAATGTTATAAACATTTTTTTAATAATTACGATGAGTTACGGAATGTTTTTTCTTATAAATTATATTAATTTAATTTCCTTAGTAAAAGGACTGTTAACGATAACTAAACAGTGTGAAAAATTGACAATTTTAACGATTTGTTCAAAAGAAGACGGTTATGATATTTATCCAGCTTCTAGTATCCAAATGGCTGTTGATGAAAAAAGTAATACAATATTTATCGATAGTATAAGTTGCTTGAATCATTCCATAATTATTGTAGACGGTGGGGCTAAACCTGGACAAGCTGCCGTTGGGTTCAGTAAAGAGCATTTTCTGCAAACACTTATCCTTGTTGTTGGGCCATCCTATTCAATAGAGCTGGAACATGTAGCACGGATGGCGAGTGACTGGAATATTCCAATTATTTCACCTTATCCCTGGAGTACCGCATTTGATAACAAAATAATATTTTCGACTCTGACAAGGCTTATGTGCAGTGTTAAAGATATATTTGATCTAACTTTAAAAATATTAATTACTTATCATTGGCACGATGTTGTTGTAGTATATGATTCATCAACAGAATCAAAAATGCCTGGTAAAATAATACAAAAGCAATTGAAAAAAGTAGAGAATATAACTTCAAGAGAAAAAGCATTCAATGGAATTAAAAAACGTTTCAGAAAATTACTTACAGCTATTATGAATATGGCTAGAGGTAAAAAAAAATATTATTATTATTATTATTATTATTTGTAGTAGTTGTTGGAGGAGTAGCAATAGTTAGGTAGTAGTAGTAGTAGTAGTAATAATTGGTTTTGTGTCTGCAAATAACTTTGTCATTATCGGGAAATTATTCTTTTGCTGACACTTTTATAAAAATCGTATTATTTTTTTATATTTTGATTAAAATAAACTGCTTTTGTTTTATTTCTTTTTTATCATTTGTTTCTTTATTTTTAAAATGTAATGTTTTATCGTGAAGTTGTTTTATATTTGTATTTAAAAAAGTAATCAAATACCTTTATTATTCAAAAGTTCATTACAAGATTGAGTGTTAGAAGTAGCAAACTGGAATTGATGTGAGGATTTTCACACTCTCTTAATATCAAAGTGATTGCAGAAAGAAATAATCCAGTTTCATATGTTGCCACATGGTTTATATGGATATTAAATTAAATAATGATATTTATTGGGACAAATTTCAAATCTTTATATATACTCAAATTGCCTTATACGTATCAGTTTAAAGTTTAAATATATAAGTTAAGAATATATATATATATATTTTAAAAAAATATATAAAAAGTTAAGATTAATTTCTGCACATTTTACTATTCTTCGAAACAAATAACCAAATATGTAACTAACACTTAATACATATTACAAAACGTATAAATTATTATTTCAATATCTATTTTCAATATATATTTTCATATATATTGTACTGAAACGTCAGTATTTAGCTTTTTCACTACACAGAATATCCCGCAAATAGTAATAATAATATGACATATATATATATATATATAATAAGCAACCTAAATCGCCACTATTATATATATAAAAAAGAACAAACTCTTGTTAAAAATGTCCGAAAAGAGCATCTGTAGTAAAAAAAATACAGTATTCTGAAAAGTATTAATAATTATTTATATAACAATAACATTGCAATTAAATTTGTGTTAAAGAAGAAAGTTCTATTTTAGGAAATAGTTATGAATTTTTTGACTCGGGGAAAAATAAAAGTCAAAATTTTGGCAACTCTTTCATAAGATTTGAATATATATGATTTTAAAATGAAGTGTGGATAAAATAAATCTCTTAGGCAGAAACAAGGAATCTGTAATACAAAAGTTATTGGGCCACTCCAGGTGCAATTGGGATGCCACAAAAAATAAATTTTTTCAAAAAAGTTTTAAATTGACTTAGAATTATGAAGAAGTGAATTAGAAGATAAAAAACAATGATTTAGAGATAAAAGTGGGTTTATAAAATGTTATGGGCCTAGACAGAAACATAAACGATTAATTATTCAATCCTTTTAGATTTAAATTATTAAGAAAGACTCAAAGACTAAATACAAACCATTAGATTTTATAATTGGAACTTTAAGAATCAAGAATTAGAACACTTGGATTAGAAGAACTTGATAGGATCAGTAAAGCAGAATCACAATTGAAATTTTGTCACAATCTAGTTCAAAACAAGGTTATATAATATGAACTGGATTATCAACCCTGAGAACTTAATGGGATGATGAGTCTAATTGCTTTTTTTCCTGTTTCAGTTTTGCTTGAATTCTCGGTCTCAAGGGTAGAGGCAACAGCCATAAAAGGGTTGTTGATTGGTGGGATTAGTCAGCGATCATTGCCGCACCCAGGTTTGGGGATGATCTGGCAAGGTTCTCATGGCCCCTTGATTTGGTTGGTGTTCTGAACATGCTGAACCAATGTTACACCTAGATAAATTGCAACTCACTTATGGCAGAGGCTGAAGAAGTTTAATCTTGTCCAAGGAGTGGGTCTGGGTTCTTGCTAAACTGAGTTCTGGCTGATGGGATATAGTGGGAGCTGCCTGGGAACATTCCAGGCAGGTTGAGAGTCAATTGTTCCACATAGACATTGCCTCGAATGGACGTAGCACCCCCCTGATTGACTGCCATTTGATCTGTGATAATTCATGTCCCTTTTTTTTGGTGTTTTTTCTAGATGTTTGTACTCCAAACACATTTTTCTTTTTCAGATACCTGTAATACCTAATCTATTGGATAAGGTGGTTGTATTGCTTAGAGCCACTGCCCAGTTGTAGAATATAAATGTATAACTGTAGCCTCTATGGCCCACTGCTGCAGGTGACAATATGGCCCCTGCACAGGTGGATCGTACTTTAGTGACTTCATAAAGTTGCTTTGAAACATAGTCATAAATTTAAAAATATCAATGTATTGTAATTGACCTAAATGTAAATAAATTTGCTTTTGAAAGTAAAAGTAAAAACTGTTAATAATTATTAATTTTAACAGTAAATTTGCTCTGCCCAATGAATAAAGTAATAAAATGTCATGTGTGCATATTAAATATGTTAAGTAAAAAAAAAAGAAAATCATAATCAGTATATATATATATTGATCCAGGACTGGTGATGATCAAGCCCTCTACGAGGTTGTTACAGCTTGCCCTGCCCATAAAGTTATGTATTAGTAAATATACATATAATTTTATTATAGTCGTTGTTTTGTGTGTGTTTAGGTTAAAGAATTAAATTGAGAATTTAAAATAATATAAAAATATGACTGTCGATTATATACATGTACACATGCATATAGTAATAATCAATTGGTATTTAAAATAATAACAGTTTATTACTCAAAATTTTAATTTTTTTTTCTTTTGTTTGGTCTCTATATAGAAAAATGTATTCTTTTATTTTGGTTAACCAATCTATGATTAATAATTTTGTATTTTTTTTTGTCAGATAAGAAAAAAAACTGAAATTAAAAAAAAGGTAAATATTAAGGAATGTTTTACTTATCTATAGGATTATCTTGTTGTTCATGAAAAAAAAAACACAGCAGGTAATTGTTAGTTAAGTTATCCATTCATTAATTAAAGAAACAAAAACTTTGCTGATACTTAAATAAATAAGAAAAAGTATGTACCTGCTGAGTTTTGTGGAATATCATGTGTCTATAAAACAAAGGGTAATGGCATAACAACGATCTCTTTTTTTTATTTTGCTGATCATAGCTTTGATCCAGATGAAGTGATTGGCCCCAGAGAAAATGGTGTGTAATATTTAGGAATCTCGTTCATACATTTTTAAAAGAAATTTAAGTAAAGGTCTGAATTGAAGCATTTTAAACAATTTTAAACATTGAAACTAAAAGCTGGGTGTCATAATTTCAACTCAGGAATATAAAATTTAGTATAGCTCAAATTATTTAATGGCTATAATGCAGACAAACAAGTAGGTCAGAGGCAGTGATATTGAATAAATGGATAGTACAATGACCTTCCTCTCACCATGATCACTATGTGATCCTGCTACGAACTACTTGCGAAAAGTATAACTGTTTATTGGAAAATAATGTAAAAAATTTAAAGTAGAAAAAGAAACAATCCTTGAATACTTAGAAGTGGTGTCATTTTGTGCATGTGAAAAAGATAGAAGAACAAAAAAAAAATAGAATGGAATATAACTTACGTTTTTCCTCTTATAAGGTAGTGTACCTCCAGATGTGTATGTATTTTTCTAGTTTACATATAAAAAAACCATACTCTGAAGAAGTAAGATATTTTTATATTTCTTTACTTTTTATTATTGTATAGATATTGACAAATAGTAATATACAGTATATAATAATCCCAGTGCATAACGCTATACTGAAATAAATATACAAACTCTAATGCATTTATATATTAGTTCACAGAAGGTGGTACTGGATTTCTTAACCATGTGGGGTGATTTAATGTTTAATATATATATATATATATATATATATATATATATATATATATATATATATATATATATATATATTGTAACCAGAATGGCACTTCCAACCTCTCTCCTGATGAGCATATTGTAAGAAGGATTTACCCCTCCCCTACAACAATGTTTCCTGCTCATCAGAGAGTGTAGCATTAAAGAGACTAAAAACATCTAGAAATTTATCTGTTTGTTTCCCAAATGATGCTTCTAGAGTTTCAGCTCACAACACCTTACTTACCTAGATCAGGTTATGCTGACATAGCTCAAGGAATGTGACATTCTCATGAAAAACTGGAATAAAAAAAAAGGACATGAAATGAGACTCATGAGATAATTATTTTATATAACTATTTATTTCAATAATAGTATTTGGATAATACTCCTAGCAATTCATTGCAGTTCAGGTTTCATAGATCATTTAATCCTATATTTTGGTAATTTCTCTGATACTTGGTTCCATCATTGGTGATCCTCAAATGTGCATCCTTTATATTCAATTGTCCTGTTATGGATGCATTCCACAAAGTAGGAATTTATTTAGATATCCATGTGTACATAACGGATAGCTCCTCTATCATTTCTCAATTTTAGTTTCTCCTTGGTGAATCTAGATTCTTTTTATACACATATATATTTAACTTTATAGGCATAGCTATTACTTGATTTGTATATGGATTCATTCTTTTATTAATCATTTAGAGGCCAATAATTCTATTTGAATATATTCACATATTTAATTCCTAAGTCCAGATGCAGATTTAAGTCATTCATGTATATAATTACATATATTTAATTCATTTATATAAACATCTCTTTAATGTAAGTATATGGATGTATATTTAAATCAAGGATATAGAAGTGTATTTAATAAAAGTATGTTTAATTCATATGCACATATGCGCATGTTTGACTCAGATATAGAGACACATTTTATAGACACAGATTTAGGTCAGGTATATAGAATCTAGTTCAATTCATATATGTATAACATGTATTTAATCCAGGTAGATAGACACATTATAGAGACACAGATTTAGATCATGTATATAGAAGCTTAGTCAATTTATATATATATAACACATAGTTTATTCAGGTATATAGAGACACATCGTGATTCAATTCATGTATAAAAAGCATAATCAATTCATATAAGTATAAGGACATAATTATATAAGCACATATTTATTTCAGATATAAATAGATACATATTGTATGGATGCAGAATTGATTTTGTGAAAATAACAAATAACATTTATAATTACTAATTTCATTTTGACTATATATAAAATTCACATATCAAAATGAGCTATCAATTTCTATGGTTTAGGTTTTTTTTTTTTTCAAACCAAATAAAGTCAATTTTTGTTTGACAGATTCTTATTGATTAATTATCAATGTTTGTTTAAAATTTAGATTATAGAATGATTTATTCTTTAGCCCTTGACTTATTTTATAAATCCAGGCAAATTCATTTTCTTGTTTGTTTCATTTTAAAATGTCTATCTTTTCTCATTTAAAAAAAAATGTGTTGAATTACTTATTTTAAGTAACCACGTTTCATTTTATTTTTTCCAAAATGTTTTTCTTACAGCATTAACTAAATACATTTAAATATGTCAAAGGTTAACTAGAGTTTTCTTATCTTTATATGTAGGTATTCACAGCTGGTAAATCTTTACAATAAAGAGGGATTTGCCTTAGAACTGAATGGTATACCTTTTCTTTTCGATTGTAGCTTAGGCATCTCTTAATTTTCCTAACTGTTTCATGGTGTGGGAAAAAAGAGAGAGAAAGCTACTCTGGTTATCTGAGCATTCTGGCGTTTTTCAAGTTAATTATCTGCTTCTTTATTTGATTAATTGTTTTATTTTGATTGTCAGTCACTTCTATTATTTGTTTTTCTATTCTTTGGTTTGCTTCTATTAATTGTTTTTCCATCTTTTTATTTAAACTTTGATATGCTTCTATTATCCATTTTTTCATTTTTTATTTAAACTTTGATTTGCTTCCATTATCTGTTTTTGATCCTCTTTTCTTTGTTTATCTCTTTTTTATTCTCTTCATCTCTTTGTTTATGTTTTTCTTCTTTTTGTTCATCTCTTTTTATTTTCTTCTTTCATAATTTCTAATAGCTTCATTATTTGACTAAACATCAAGAGTCAAAAAAGATGTCAAGCTAACCTAGGAATGCACTGTCATATGAATTAATAGATGTCTATGACCAGTAATGCTATATATGCAGATATGGTAGGACATAAACTCAAAGAAAACTACTTCTACTTATGAACTAAAAAGAGATATAGTGTGATTTACACATAGATAAATATAATTTCTTATAAAATGAACACTCCTAATCAAACAAAGAAACCAAATATTGTTGTTAAATAAATAATTGTTATGTAAAATAATACATATTGTCAGATTCATTGTATATATCATCCTCTTTCTAGTGAACTTATTCACAGGACCCTCATGTTTTCTGATCTATGTCTGGCATAATCAGATCTAAATGAGAAAGGTTCTAGTAAGCTGGGACTCTAGTGGTACCATTTGGAAATATAAACATAAATTTCTAGTTGTTTCAGTCACTTTAATAATACACCCTCTGATGAGCAGAAAATATTGTTATAGGGTGATGATCTCATCATTGGGTAATGCCAATCGATATCTCCTTCCTGCAATATACCCATCAAGAAAGAAATCAACCAAAAAAGGGTAAGGAGGATCTAGTCTGGTTACATTTGTCACCCTAATAGTGACGCTTGATTTAGCCAACACTACCTATATGTATAATAAAAAACTAGAAGGAGAAAAGAAACAGGCAAAGAAGAAATATGTAAGACAAAGCAAAGTACAATTCTATGAGTGTGAACAATACATATAATGTAGAGATGTTAAAAGGAATAATAAAAGGGGGAATTAAGAAAGCTAAATAAAATCAATGACATATAAGGAATAAAATAGACATAATAAAGAAGTTGAAACTAAATCATAGTGTGGAGAGAGAGAGAGAATCTTACTAAGGTAGATAAAAAAGGAAATCAGTAGTAAAATTTGTCACAGAGTTAAATATCATAAGAAAGAAATAAACTGAAAGTTTAAAGTTAGATGATAACCAGAGTGAAAAAAAAGATGAACATAGAAACCGAAAAGAATCATCAGATGAAGAACAAAAACAAGAAGATGGTCAACAACAAATAGAAGAAACTCAAAAAATAGAGGTTTTGATATTAATCCAGCTATTAAAAATTATGAAAGAAGAAAATAAAAAAAAGATGACCAAAGAGATGAAGAGTGTAAACAAAGAGAAGAAGAAAATAAAAAAGAGATGAACAAAGAGAAGAGAATCAAAAACAGATAATAGAAGCAAATCAAAGTTTAAATAAAAAAATGGAAAAGCAGATAATAGAAGCAAATCAAAGTTTAAATGAAAGGATGCAAAAACAAATAATAGAAGCACACCTAAGAATAGAAAAAGCAAATCATAAAAATGACTGAAAGTCAAAATAAAAGAATTAATCAAATTAAGAAGCAGATAATTAACTTGGAAAACACTAGAATGCTTGGCTTACAATAGTAGCTTTCTCTCTCTCTTCCCACACCATGAAAAAATCAGAAAAATGAAGACCCATCTGGAGGATAAAGACATGGCTAAGTGACCATCAAAAAGAAAACATATATCATTCAGCTCTAAGACAAATCCCTCCTTAATGTAAAGATTTACCAGCTGTGAATTATCTCCATATAAAGATAAGACAACTGTAGTTAACCTTTGACATATTTAAATGTAATTGATTTATAGGTATTATATTTAGTTAATACTGCAAGAAAAGCATTTCAGAAAAGATAAATTGAAATGTGGTTTTCTAAAAGATTAATTCAATATTTTTTTTTAAATAAGAAAAGAGAGACATTTTAAAATGAAACAAAGAAAATAATTTTGCCTAGATTTATAACATAAGACAAGGAGTAAAGAATAAATGTTTCTATAATCTAAATTTAAAAAATGATAATTAATAGATAATCTCTCAAACAAAAATTGACTTTATTTGGTTTGAAAAAAAAAAAATCTAAACTATAGCAATTGATAGCTGATTTTCTCTGTTGATACTCACGTGTATATGTGAATTTTATATATATTTAAAATGGAATTAGTAATTATAAAAAAATGTCATTTGTTAATTTCATAAAATTAAATCTGCATTCATACAATATGTATCTATCTATATCAGAAATAAATATGAGCTTATATAATTATGTGCTTATACGAATATATGAAATACTTATATGAATTGATTATGCTTCTATATACATGATTTGAATCAGTCTACATAATATACCTGAATAAACTAAATGTTATATATATATATATATAAATTTACTATTATTCCTTATACATGATCTAATTCTGCGTCTCTATAATATGTGTCTACCTTCCTGTATTAAATACGTGTTTATATACATATATGAATTGAACATTCTTTTATATACCTAAATCTGTGTCCATATAATGTGTCTCTATACCTGAATCAAATACCTGCTTATACATATATGAATTAAGCATACTTCTATTAAATATGCTTCTATATACTGAAGAAGTCAGTCAAAAAGTCAAACTGTGCTTTAAGACCCTATCTAAACTTTGTACCATCAAACAAAGTTTAAATGCTGTTTTCCCCTGAAGATGCATACACTCATCTCTTTATATATATATATATATAGTAAATTTGGGGATATATATATAAGAGCTATAAAATAATGGATAGAGTCGTGTATGTGCAGAAAGACATGTATATATGACAAACAATAGAAGATGTTAACATGTATAATTGTATTTTATTTATATCTTCTATTAATATTTTATAATTTATATTCAAATGTATATTTAAAAGTTTATATTCAAATGTATATTCCTTTAATGGTGGTCACAGGATGATGCAATCTTGTTCAAAAGTACTAGAAGCCTTCCAAATCTTTAATTATAAAATCCATTGGTATTATTAAAACAAAGAAAGCTATAAATTTGATAAAGTTAATATAGTGCCCATTAATGAAAATTTTATCATTTTAAAATCTATTTCTAAAATTAGAAATAGATTTTAAAACAATTGTTTAGAACTTATCTACCTGATTGCATTGTTTTGTCTTACCTGCAGAACAAAGGTGGATTTCCTGTAGTAAAACCATCTTGTAGCAGTATTATATAATGCCTCAGGAAAGGTATCTTAAAAGCATTCCTAACATAACAAGGGATCAAATAATCAGATGTCAAATTTACTCCTGTTTGTTTAGTGTCTAAAATTTTGAAGCATCCACTTAACTAATCCATGCCACTCAAATCTTTAACATGTCAATTGCTGAGTAGAAAGAAAAAATGCACATTTTCATGATCATTCCTGAAACAGCTCCCACCAGAATGCTGCTCTATATTTAAACAACCATAAACTGCTATGCTATACTTTAAAAACTGACCCATGGAAATCTGCTACTTGCTTTTAAATATGTCTGTAAAAGACATTCATGCTTTGAATGAATGACAGTAAAATATTATGGACTTCACACCAAATCCAAAACCATTGAAAAAAGTGTAAGTAAACTGTTGAAATGCTGCCCACATAGAATCTAATGTTTCTCTCTAGTAACTCACAAATATAATCAAGAGTATAATGTTTAAGGTTTCATGAATTGTAATCTATTATTTCTAAAATTAGTTAATCTTCTAAATAATATGTAACTTCTTTGATATATTTTACTCTCTACAACATTTTCTAAAATAATCTTTATTAGCCTCATAATTTCATTTAATTTCTAATTTGGTGCAGCAAAATCTTTTATTTACTCTATTATGTATATTGTGTATATTTTAAATTCAATATTATATGCCAATAAACCCCAACCCTCACAAGTATAAGTATAAATACTTTAGCTCAGCTACCCACTATTAAAAGGGGACTGGCAACTCATTAATAATTTTTGTTGACCAGTTTACACCACAGACACTTGCTAGGTTGGGAGATTTCAAATATACTTTTTTTATATTTTATATATTTGTGTAAACAACAGAGGAGAAGAAAGCTCCGCCTTTGATCACTTATTCTTAGATAATTTTCAATCATTTTATGATAAATTTATTAGTGCAATGTTAATTTCAAAATAAATATTTTATTAATCATATGCTTAATTCCATATATCTTGATTATTGCCCACTCAGTTTATATATTCATTTAAATTAATTGAAGCATACCTTAAGTCATAAAGCTGTATCTATATATAATGTATGTGGTGGTTATACATAGAACAAAAGTCAAATACCTTAGTATTAATTTTAAATATTATTCTAATATATTTCTATATAATCAACCTTTAGTAACTCAATCCCACCATCACGCTTGATGCTATTGGTATAGGTCAGAAGTTGACTAAATATATTAAATGATTATTTATTATTCTAAGCATTGCTAACATAGGCTATTTTTCATTATCAAATAAGCTTTATCATAGACATGCATCGGAAAACCTGGGCCTTTCATATCTTCGTTATAGGTCTTTAGATAAGGCAATAAATGATCTTTGGATCATATACTCTTGCAATGGTAGCTCTGCATGGGAATAATTCTGGGACAGCCAGCCCATAGCACCTCCATTTAAGACCCTCAACTTCAAGAAGCTGATCTCACAAAAATTGTGGTAGTGGCAAGTCAGCTTTCTATTTGTTTAAATGATGAAGCATTCAATCAAACTCCTGGAAACAAATCCACATTTATAATTGGCCTTCATATTACCACTGCTATTTTCTATATTATTATATTCTTTTCTAAAAGTCAGAAACCTATAAAGGTCTGTAAGCTGTGATATTTTGATCATGCTAAATTTATTCTTTTAGTTCAATTTCTTTTCTTTCTAGTGTGTCACTCATCAACCATAGATTATTCTCATTCATAATTTAATGCTTCCACATATGTTACTCCATCAAATAAATGAATGAAATCTAATTATGTACTTCTCATAAATGTAACAAAATTAATAATGAAATTTAAAGGTTATTTAACCAATATATATATTGTGCCAGTCAAAATATGCTTATCCATCTAACACGAGCTGGAACTCACAAAATGTACTTCAAACCCAGTCGAGCCCGAGATTTTGGTCAGGGACCAGCCTGGATTCGAACCCACTTTCCAAGCCCCAGATCAAACACCTAATGGACAACATAACAATGATGGCCCACGAGAATTAATTCTTAATCCGGCCCACTAGCAAATCGGAGAAACAAAAGATTCATGGACTTAAACATCTATATAAACAACTTAAACACTAAAGACATTTCAAAGATCAAATCTAAGATAATTAGTTAATAGCGGTTTTACTAATGAAATAGCTATGGGAAATTAGTGAATTGGATTGATTTAATAATGAGACAGAAACTGATATATGATGAATTAAAATATATTTATTGATAATTGTTGTTGGCAAATGCACGCAGGCATTTTATTTATAAAGTAACATTACTCTAGGCCATTTAAACAATAATTGATACGTTGGCTATTATTTAATTGATCCAATATTATTTAATGGAAACAAATAGCCCTGCTATATAACTAATCACTACATTAACTTTTACTAGTTATGCCCTTTCATCATCAGTTCGAGTGGCTATTGTTCATGAAATCAAACCAAGTCTGGAGTGAAGCTTAATAATACGTCTTAATTATAATAAATTTATATTAACTATGGGCTTTTAAAGCGTCTCAGATAGCTTTAGATTGAACGGGTTTTCAAGAATGCTTCAGATCAATGCCGAAGACTGCATATTAGGGAGGGAGAGTTGGCTATAACGATTTTACTAATACATTAGGCACAAGTAAAATATAATAATAAAGTGGCTCTGCAGATGGAAGAATAGTTTTAGGGTTTTTGTGACAAACAACGGTTTACCCAATAACCGGTCGTCATGCTGCAAAAGGGAACCTTTATTTGGTTCATAAGAAGCAGGGGACTTACGTGCTAATCTGGCCCATAGCTCAGACTTCGCTACTGCACTACCCTATAAGAGAAGATGTACTGGCAACACCGTGGCTTCATCTTATATATAAAACAGCACAACGAGAAAAAGATTAATAAGTTTCACATCCGCCAAGCAGAAGGATATTATAAATGAAATATCACATATTAAATTAACACAAGTTTATCAGCTTGATCAAAAGAGCCAACTCTTCTGTAGCATGAGAAATATGTATATGCTACTGACAGGAATATATACAAACTTTACTTTATCCCGTTCAATCTCTTTAGTTATCTATAACTACTAAACTTTTAAAAAGGAGGAAAAGTATATTTAATAAGGGACTTACGAATACTTTACTAAAAAATATACTTATGATTGCACTCCAGGCTAGTTTAATCTTTAGTAATATAATAATTAAAGGTTGAAAAGCCACATTTTATATTTATATTAATTAATTTATTAAATGACAAAATATGAATTTGGGTTTTGAAACAGCGCACGAAATGATGCTATATAAATAATAATACGAAGATTTTAGATTTATATGTTTAAAGACATATTCTATAATTAAATGCACACCGTTTCGAAACATAGGCACAACTAATAATAATTAAAAATAAGCAAAAGAAACGCAAAATATAACTGCAGTGATTAAATTATATAGCAAAACATTAATTAACACAGAAATTTACAAAAGTATTTCATATTATAGAATTTAAAGATTATTTGAAAAACAATTTAGAAAGAAGTTTCGATAATATGGTTAGCTAACCTGTTTTTGAAGAAATCATGATTGTTTTTGAAATTCACAGAGCTCTGCTATTTTAAATAATAGTATAACAGTTCTATAGCTGGACTGGATAGATTCGAGCTGGAACGAAGGTGAGTTCTTTGGTGGCTTATGGCATGTTCTTATTCAGTTGCGAGACGATTTAAAATGGTGTTGGAATGAAGGCAATTCCCTTTTAGTGGCTTATGACATCTTTTATTTGGTGTAAGCTTGTTGGTTGTTGCTTTGGCATTTGATGGATTGAACCCGGCGTTTCATCACGGGAACGACAGCAAAATTGTGCCTGACTTTAACCAGACATGGTAAAATTAAACAATTTATAACTTGGAGAATAATAGCTCTTCAACAGCAAGATGGAGTATATCTTCCCGCTTAAAATAAGCCCTATTTATACATTTCGACTAAACTTTAACACCTTTTTGGAATTTCATTAGCCTCGGGACCAATTGACTTTTAATTAAACAAAATAATATAATCCAATTTCTACAACAGATAACGTCTCCGAGGTGTTACATTTAATTACTTAAAATTATTAAAATATATAAATTATATAATTTGATTCAGTTTCATTAATTAAATTCCTTTTTAGGTGTTAAAGAATGTTAAAGCTTAGCAGAAGGAACGGTATTCTGATTTAATGATAAAGTCTTTTGTTGCAAACAAAAATCAATCAGTAAACTAGATTTTACTTTTTACCCGGGGTGCAGTCACTAATTGATATCTTGTTTACACAAAATTCTCATTTTTAATTACAAATGGATGATTTTTATTTTACTGAAATAAATAACTTTTAACATATTTGTTCTTACAATATTATTTGTTTATTAAAAAAAAAAGCAAATTTAAAGAAAATACTTGAGTTTCAATTATATATGTAAAACATTAAATCAGAAAACCATTAAATATAATTTAAAGAAAATGTTTTACAGGATCTTTATTTAAACTTAAAGATATATATATATCATTCCAATGTTTAACTTATCCATCCACATACGAATATAATAGCGAACATAATTAAGAATTGACTGAAAATTAATAAAACATTTTATAATAAATTATGAGCATTTCTCCGCTATAACTTTATCAAACCTGTCTAATTATAGCGTGTTTTCGTATGTAAATGGATGATGCAATTTAAGCGGCCATTATAGCAAAGTTTTCCCGCTCGACTTATATATAACATTTTTACATTTAACATTTTTATATTTAAGATAGGTTCGAAACTAGTTCAGACGAGTAGGTCATTAAGTTGATGGTGAAACGATAGGGGCTTGGAAAGTTATCGTTTCAATATATATATATATATAAACAAATTTTAATGGTAAATACAATACTATAGTTTAAATTTTTTTGTAGCACTTTCGATTACATGGTAATCCTCATCAGCTTTAACTGAATTTCAAATTTTTTAAACTTAATGTTATGTATATTTCCATAAGCTGTGCAAAGTTTCAAATACAGCCATACACAGCTACACATAACATTAAGTTTAAAAAATTTGAAATTCAGTTAAAGCTGACGAGGATTACCCTGTAATCGAAAGCGCTACAAAATAATTTAAACTATAATATTGTATTTACCATTAAAATTTTGTTTATATATATATATATATATATATATATATATATATATATATATATATATATATATATATATATAAATGGGTACTCTATTTTACATATAAGTAATGTTTCAGAAAGATCGAGGGTTGCTTCTAATTTATATTAAAGGCAAATTATTGAAATTGTATGTGTTTATATAACAGCACTAATGCAATTATTGGCATATAATTAAAGTGCACCAAAACTAATGTATGACAACAATTATATATATCTGCTTCCAAATGCAAAATAAGCATGGCTTTAACAAAGTTTTTAATATAAGGCTAATTATTTAATGAAGAATTAATATGTAACTCATGATCTTGTCTTTATGTATTTTATTAAAACATAATTTAAAGTTAATTGTCTCAGATCATTGCAATTTCTTTAGTTAACTTTATTCAGTGAAATTTGATAAGTAATTTTCCAGAATTGTTTATGTCATGATGAAGGTAAATAATAACATCTCACTAATTATAAAATATATATTCTGCCATATGTACAAACTATCCTATCGTCATTTTAGTAAAGTCTTTTTGTTTTTTCACTGGCTGCCAGCTGGAAATAATTAAAAGTAATTGTGTGCCATCAGAGTTGTTGGGTCTGGAAACTGGGCATAAAGGGCAAAGTTCATGAGTGCTTCTGAAATGTGTATCTTGCACATGATTGGACTTATGCTTAGATTCTAAATTTTGTTATATGATCACATAAACTGACCAGTACAATACCTGATTTAAATCTATATCCATGTACCTACATTAAAGAAGTGTTTATATGAATGAATTAAACATATGTATTTATATACATGAATGACTTAAATCTGCATCTGGACTTAGGAATTAAATATGTGAATATATTCAAATAGAATTATTGGCCTCTAAATAATTAAATAAAAAGATGAATTCATATACAAACCAAACTTACCTAAAAGTATTTGACAATATGAAGCAATAGCCATGTGTATAAAGTTAAATATAGACACATATGAAATGAATCTACATTCACTGAGGAGAAACTAAAATTGGGAAATGATAGGGAAGATATCCATGATGTACACCAGATATCTAAATAAATTTCTACTATGTGGATGCTTTCAGAACAGGATATAAAGGATGGACACTGGAGGATCAACAATGATGGAACCAAACATCAGATAAATTACCAAAATAAAAGTCTAAATGATCTATGAGACCTGAACTGCAATGAATTGCTAGTAGGAGAATCATCCAAATACTATTATTGAAATAAATAGTTATATAAAATAATCTCACCAGTCTCATTTCATGTCCTCCATTTTCTATTGCACCTCTCTGAACTATGTTGACATAACCTGATCTAGGTAAGTAAGGTGTAGTGAGAATAAATTCTAAAGACACTGTTTGGGAAACCAAACAGTTAAATTTCTAGATGTTTTCAATCTCTTTAATGCTACACCCTCTGACAATCAGGACATATTGTTATAAGGGGGGAGACCTGCTTACAATATGCTCATCTGGAGATAAACCAACCAACAAAGGGGTTGGAAGTGCCAGTCTGGTTACATTTAGTACTCAATGCGGGGTGCCAAATGTAACCAGACTAGATCTTCCTTATCTTTTTTGGTCAATTTATTTCCTAATGGGCATATTGCAGGAAGAATATATTAATTGGCATTACCCAATGCTGGCATCACCTCCCTATAACAATATTTTCTGCTCATCAAAGGGTGTACCATTAAAGTGACTGAAACAACTAGAAATTTATGTTTGGATTCCCAAATGGCACCGCTAGAGTCTCAGCTTACTACAACCTTCCTCATCTAGATTTTATTATGCCTGACATAGCTCAGGAAACATGAGGTTCCTGTGAACAAGTACATTAGAAAGTGTATGATATGAAATGAAACTGACAATATGTATTATTTTATGTAACAATGATTTATTTAACAACAATATTTGGATTATTTGTTTGATTAGGAGTGTTTATTTTATAAGGATATATATTTATCTGTGTGTATATTACAGGTACATCCCTTTATAATTCATAAGTAGAAATAGTTCTCTTTGAGTTTATAACCTAGAATATCCACATATATAGCATTACTGGCCATAGACATGTGTATTAATTCATATGGCAGTGCATTTTTAGGCTAGCTTGACTTTGTTTTGAGATTGGTAGATGTGGATTTTATCCTGGTATAAAAGTATATTTAATTTATGTAGTTAGATGCATTTTACTTCATGTATAAAGTTATATTTAATTCATGTAGATAGAAGTATATTTAATTCATGTAGATAGAAGCATTTTATTTCATGTGAATAGAAGTGTATATAATTTTATTCACATATTATATAGATGAAAACTTAAGTCATTCATATAGAAGTATAGACACACATTGTACATATGCGGGATTAATTCATTTACATAGAAGCATAGAAACTTATTGTTATGTTGCAGGTTTGATTCATTTATATAGAAGCATAGACACATATATAGAAGCATAGGCCCATATTGTATAGATGCAGGTTTAATTCATTTATATAGAAGCACAGACACATTGTATGGGTGCAGGTTTAATTCATTTAATAGAAGCATAGACACATATTGTGTAGATGCAGGTTTAATTCATTTATATAGAAGCATAGACACATATATAGAAGCATAGACCTATATTGTATAGATGCAGGTTTAATTCATTTAATAGAAGCATAGACACATATTGTGTAGATGCAGGTTTAATTCATTTATATAGAAGCATAGACATATATATAGAAGCACAGACCTATATTGTATAGATGTAGGTTTAATTCATTTATATAGAAGCATAGACACATTGGATGGATGCAGGTTTAATTCATTTTATATAGAAGCATAGACACATATATAGAAGCATAGACACATTGGATGGATGCAGGTTTAATTCATTTTTATATAGAAGCATAGACACATATATAGAAGCATAGACCGATATTGTATAGATGCAGGTTTAATCAATAGACACATTGTATGAATGCAGGATTAATTCATTTATATAGAAGCATAGACACATATTATATAGATGCAGGTTTATTTCATTTATATAGAAGCATATATACATATATAGAAGCATATACACATTGTATGGATGCAGGTTTAATTCATTTATATAGAAGCATAAACACATATATAGAAGCATAGACCCATATTGTATAGATGCAGGTTTAATTTACTTATATAGAAGCATAGACACATATTATATAGATGCAGGTTTAATTCATTTATATAGAAGCATAGACACATATTATATAGATTCAGGTTTAATTCATTTATATAGAAGCATAGACACATATTGTATCGATGCAGGTTTAATTCATTTATATAGAAGCATAGACACATATATAGAAGCCTAGACACATATTGTATAGATGCAGGTTTAATTCATTTATATAGAAGCATAAACATGTATTGTATAGATGCAGGTTTGATTCATTTATTTAGAACAAATAAATATTGTATACATGAAATTTGGAATTACATATATGAAATATTTACTACGCCCAGTAAATTTTGTGATTGCTTTATCAACTGCAACATTTCTATACATTAGATTATCAGTTTTTAAAATTTACACGGAATTGCTCTCTATATATAATTTGTTAAATTGTTATACAAACATGATGCAAGAACAAAGACAAACACAATAATACAAATATAAACGTATATCTTTTGAGAATCGTTATGACTTTACCCAAAATTACACTCACAAACAATTTTTGTTATATTTCAATTTATATACTGTATAATAAAGAGTATAAATGATTTAATATTATATCATTTAAATAGTACACACACACACACAAATGCAAACAAATTAATATACCATTTATCAAATAATTTAAAAAAGTTTAAAATATTAAAAATTAAAATTAATAACTTAATGATATTCAGCAAAATAACTTCTGTTATATTTGAAATTATATACTGTATATTTAAAATTAGGCTCCGGGTATGTGAAGAGTGCCTGTATTTCAAATATTTGTATAATAAAAAGCCTAAATTATTTAATATTATATAATTTATATAGTACACAACACACACACCAATAGAAACACAAACAAATTAATATACCATTTATTAAATAATTTAACAAATTTAAAATATTAAAAATTAAATTAATAAATTATGATATTCCATGACTATGTTTATATCATATTGGAGGCCTTCACATCAAAATTAGCAGCATAGTTTTAATCCATTATATTAGGGTTATAAGGCTGCTAAAGATTTTCTGTTTTTATTGCCTTGTGTAAACTAGTAAATTCATCAGAAAATAAGAGAAATAAAGTCATCTAATTTTAAAAATAATCATAAAAAATTCAAATGATATTGATTTAATATACATCATTCAAAATGTAAAATAAAGAAGCAACAAATGTTGGGATTTCTGTTGCCATCATGCTTATAGTTGTGCAATTTAAAAAAGAAAACAAAATTTCAAACAATCAGCTGAAGTGATCAGTTGACCTGCTACAAAGACTCTAGCTATTAAAAAAAGATTTCCTATAGATAATGAATTTTTACAATTATAAGTAGATCTATTTTAACACAAAATATGCTTGATTTAATTTCAAATCAGAATTCAATAAAAATATTCATTAGATTTTTTTTCCCTTTTAAATGATTATTTCATAATGAAATTCTATTTTAAATTCAAAATTATTTAATTTTTAGAGTTATTATTCCAGCATATTTGTAGAAAATATCTACAGAAAAATTTGTGTGTTTATTTCTACTTTTTCTTTCAAATTTATATATATGTGCACACACACTATGTTGTTGTATGCCATGAAACCTATACAGTTACAATATATATAATTAAAATTATCACAATTTAAAACTAAATAAAACTAATCAAAAAATAAATAAATTCTATAACACAACCATTGGTTTCTCTGCCAAAAGCAGACTTCTCAAATGTAAAGGACTAAAAACATATCAACAAATATATAACCATTTATCACAACTTCCAATTTATCCTATAAACTCTTAATATTAAAAAAAAACCTAAACAAGTTAATTACTTCAGAATTTGAAGCAATAACTTTGTTCAAGATTTATTTTAATATTAAGAGTGTGTGGAATGTAAGTGGAAATTGTGGGTAATAGTATATTTTTATTAATATCATTTAGTCTGGTGCAAATTCTGCTTTTGGAAGAGAATCCAATGTTTGTGTTATACAGTTTAGTTTGTTTATCTAGTCATATTTAGTTTCAAATTTGGGGTAATTTTAAATATTGTATTGACTAGTTTAGCTTTACTTCATTCATCCACACCATCTTCTACAACCAACTAATGAGTACTGGTTCAGCACAAAATATATATACTGAGAATCATTTATCCTTTTTGCATTATGTGGTTATGTGTATTGGTTGTATAAGATAGAGTGGATGAATGTCTGGATGTAAATCCCCTCTAATTTTATATATATATATATATATATATATATATATAAATTAGAGGGGATTACATCATATATATATATATATATATATATATATATGATGTAATGAGACTGTATTTTTGAACCACAGTCATGTTTATAAGCCATTTATTGGAAATTTCAGCTAGGCAACAGTAATGGTTTTTTTCATCCCATGCAAAGCAATCTAATAATAAATATGAAGATTGTGAACTGAGAAACTGATTGATAGTACTCCAAAATTCATCATAATGACACTAGGAACCCATATTCAAATTTTTTTCCCTTAGATAGTCATTCCATTACTATTCAATATTAACTTGGGTATACGAAACTAATCACAATATTGTACTGCTTAACTATCATCTGATTAAAGTGAGAAAATTGCAATAATGAGAATTAAACATAGACATCACTTTAAAATTAAGCATTTTACTCTACACAATAACAATAATAAAATATACTAATATGCTCTTTTAAATAATGACTCTGCCAAAATCGAGAGCATTGCCAACAATAATGTATTTAATATCATTTCTTTTATGTAGAGACTTTACTAATTTCCATTATAATCTATTTAATATATAGGATATATGAGCACAGACTTTCACACAACCTACCACTCTCCACTGTATCTCATAACACTGATACACTTGAACACATATGTTGAAAAGATAAATAATCACCAATATACATATTTCATGCTAAACCAGCAATCATCTGTTGGTCCAGATTACCATCTTCACACATATATGCTGTAAGTGCTCAGATATATATTAAAATAGTCAATCTTCATGCTTTAATGGACAGGATTCAATCTACTCCACACTTCAACTCTTCAATCATCCATCCAATTAAAAATCTGCTGATGGAAATGCTCAAAGGACACTTTGAGGCTGAGATTTTTGTCAAACCTATGTTGACCTAAGGTCAATCTGACCCCTTATGTACAGGACATAATCCATTTAATACATATACATTAAACCTAGTGATACTTTTGTTTTGTTATATACTGAAGGATCGATCAGAGCCAGTAAATATGGAGAGCAGTGGATATAATGGATGTCTTTAAAGAATTTTGTAATATTTTATGAAAACTTCTTAAAATAAATAGAAATATATAATAATAATAATAATAATAATAATAATAATAATAATAATAATAATAATAATAATAATAATAATAATAATAATAATAATAATAATAATAATAATAATAATAATAATAATAATAATAATAATAATAATAATAATAATAATAATAATAATAATAATAATAATAATAATAATAATAATAATAATAATAATAATAATAATAATAATAATAATAATAATAATAATAATAATAATAATAATAATAATAATAATAATAATATACTTCTGTCATAAAAATTAAAAAAACATGTTACAACAAATACATATCCTTGTTTAACACCCATTTTATTACAAATGCCTAAGATTTTACTCCTGTAGCAATAAACATTTTTTTTAGCTGAATAATATATAAAAATTTTGATGGCTTAAGCAACTAAATTTAAACAATGCCATAGGTCAATTGCTTATCTTGATTAAATCAATAAAAGCAATTGCTGTGTCTTATGACCAGCAAGTAATAAATTGACAAAGGCAGAATTGAGATGGTAAGCTTATAGTTTAATTTAAGTAACTACAATTATTTTTGCATGTATACTTTGCCTATTATAAGGCGTAATAAATAATAAAAGGTTATGTTGACCTGCACATAATAATCCTAGTCCTGCTTTTGGACTTACAAAGGCAGAAGTCTCTGACTTACATTTAATACTCAGAACAAATAGATCAGGCTCTGGGGGTTTATATAACCCTTAAGACTTCTGGAGTCTTTTACATACATTACTGTATATGGTATTTTTTCCCATACATATAGTATTTTTTTACATTCCTCAATATATACAGTGTTTTACACAGTTTTCTGACCTTATAAGGTCAGCTGTGCAACAGTATGACTTAATAACATTGTTATTTAGCAATCATTACATTGCTACATTCTATGATTACAGTTACTCATATAATATAATTGTTTACATCTGATTTTTATACATAAATACAGGACAAAGTTATATTTATTCTACATTTTCATTATACATTTATTATTGTGCAAGTTATCATTTTTATTCTACATTTATTATTGTATAACTTACATATAAATACTTTGCTTGACCTTGAACACTGCCACAAGGTTAAAATCACTCTTTTCTTTCAGATACTTTTCTTGCAATTGCCTGGCAAACAAATCCTGTGTATAGCATATTTACATTGTCTTCAATTACATTGAAATCTCTGTTATCCATTCACTTATGACTGGAAATGATTTATTCAATAATATTCTGGAGCATAGATTTTTGGAGCAGATTGACTATTGTTTTTTTTTTTAAAAACCATGTAATAATAGAAGCATCCTTAAGATCAAACAGAACATTTTCATCTATCCATATATTCCTATAAAAGCACCAATATTTTTGAAAACAATATATTAACATCATATTTTCAAAACTTTTGAGTATTTTATCAGAAATTTTAGCCTTCCCATTTTTAAGATTGCAAAGAGGTGTTTTGATTACACCAAATGGAACATCTTTCTCCAAATCTAAATGTGTAAATAACATGAATATATCATAAAAGTCATTATTTCATCATTATTGAAAAGTTGATCAAAATACTTCTTCTGTTCTTATATAAAAGTACCACATTTGATAAGATCATGATACCATTTTTAAGGTCCAGATATTGCATTTAATGCCCCAAACAAACTCTATAATTAATACAAACAAAAAGGTTCTGTATTTACTTTGCCGTCTTAATCTCCAAATACTTTTCGTCAGTCATTTCCCCTTTAAATCTAATATTTATTATGAAGTTTTTGATTCAATTTATTATTTTGTTAAGGAGAAAATGCCGTTTTCTTTTAATCTGTTCATCAACAATTAAATTTTAATCCAAAAATCTATCATAATTTTTGTTTTAGTATACCCAGGATCAGATTTATTAGACAATTTCTCATCTCAATAACATGAAAATCTTGAAATTTCAATGTACACTTTAAAAATGTAGCTTAAATATAATACTTCTAAATAACAGTCATTTTGTTTCCAAATATAATTGGAATAAGACATTTTTATCACAACTATCATTTAAATATTTAAGTACATTAATCATCTAATATTCTGTCTTTGTAAGTTCTCATGTATTCTGACTGACTTCTAATTACAATTCTTTTATTTCAGCATCCATATTCATTTCTCACTAAGAAATATTTAATAGCCAAGTTATCAATAAGAGAAGACTATTTGAATCTATAGCATCAGCATCATTTATCTCAACAAATTTGGCCATTTTTAATTATATAACTCAATATGTTTTTAACTTTGTAAGAAGAAAAGTTCACTCTTTTAATGAAAGAACTGTAATAAAGCTCTCTAGCAAGAAATAAAATCTCTCTAAATCTATTCTTGGAATAGACACTGTAAAAATAAGCACAGGTGCCATTAATAGTGCAAACAAATTTTAAACAGCATTAGTCTTTCATTAATACATTGAAGAATTTTAAAAATAAAAGACACTATATAAAACATTATACTCAATTCAAAAACATGTATTCTAATTTCATTGATTCATCTTCCCTTCAAAAAAAATTATAAACATCTACAATATTATAGTTTCACTATGAACAATTATATCAATTTTAAATCTTTACAGCTTTTATTTACCTATGGTATCTTCCATTCAGACCTTGAATAATTTCTATCAAGTGAAATTTGCACATCCTCTGCCCCTATATTTAAAAAGTAGATTTATAATGGTTTTAATTTAGTACTATCACTGCCATCTGGTATATATAAAGTAAGATCACTTTCGGTTTAAAATCTTCCTGCAACTGTTATTAATAGATGGCTTGTGTTCAGTTTGTGTTGTCTGTTTTTACTTGATATCTTAACTCTTTGTATTACAGAAAAATACCATTAAAATTTCTTAATATTTACATCTTAATAAAAAAACTGAAAATCTTGTAGTGTCTGCCATCATTAATAACTTTAATAATAAAGCATATTAAACCCCTGGGTCAAATATAAAATATAACTCATTACGTAATACTATATATAATTTATTATTTTTACGAGATAAATTGTTATATTTTGTTTGTTTTAATTCTCAAAAATTATAGACAAGTTTGATTTATTAATTCTATTTGATTGCTATTTTCATCAATTTAAACTTGTACAGAAATTGGATTCCATTTATTTTTGTTGATTTTATTTAGAAATCTGTTGCTAGGACTTGTAACATGTCACTTCATTTGTTATAGTTTACAGCAGACAATTTATCACTCTTTTTTCTATCTTTGAGCATTAAAATAATATTTGACACCACAGTTTCAATCATTATTCTATTCAAAAATTTAACTTTATATATCCAATGTTAACAGCTATCTTATTATATCTTTCATTTGCAGCCATTTCTCTATTCCAGGTACGCAGTTAACTATATTTTAATTTTTTTTTCTATAAAATGTTTATGATTTAACATATAAATTTAAGTAAAATTGTGTTAGATATATTATAAATAAGCAATGTTAAATTACCATGAAGTTTGAAAAACAGAAAGAGCTATTCTTTGTCAGCTGTCTTATATATATATATTTGTAAACTTTTTTTTATAAATTATGTATTTCTTGGTTTTATCTTTAATGAAAGCACTTAAAGTTTCAGCCTGTCATTTTCCTACTTAAAATTAAAACTAACTCGAGAGCAGTTGGTATTTTAAGGTTGATTCCGACCATTGTTTACCATAAAACATGTAGTGAAACTATCACTGATGAGTTTGTCATGTTCTTGTAAAAAAATAGTCAGTATAAGCAATGCCCAGGTTATTGCAAACCATTTCTATAGGATGCGTAATGTTTCTTTAAATTACGTATATAAAAAGGATTGTTTTAATGATCATTATGAGATTGGCATCTATAAGTACATTTTTAAAATAATAATAATAATATAATTTCACTGTCTTTATTTAAAATAAGTATCCACAGTATAAATGCGCAATAAATAAATATTAAAATAATAAAAAAGATGTCAAGCGTTGTTAGCCGAGAGGTCAACGCAGCTGCCTTACAAGCAAGTAGTTGTTTGCAGACGGTTGTGGGTTCGCCTCTCGGCAGATACTATGACATGAAAAAAAGATGTAATTAATATAGTAAAAAAGAAATAATAATAATAATAAACGTTTAATTCTTTTCTTAATGTACACATCTACATCCAAAGGCTAATTATAGATTGCACTTCTTAATGTACACATCTACATCCAAAGGCTAATTATAGATTGCACATAAAAATTACATCTACTATAACAAAATGATCAAAATAAGATAGAGAAAAGAAAAAAAAATCATTAATTATATATATATTTGAAACCTTTGAAAATTGATTAATATTGAGATTGCATTCATGGCCGAGAGGTCAGCATGACTGCCTTGCACTTGCAGGCAGTTGCCCGGGTTGCGGGTTCGCGTCCCGGCCGATCCTATGATACTTGAAAAAAAAAAAGATTTTATCGACAAAATCTAAATTGTAATTATTGGTTAGACGAAAAAAGGGGGGGGATTTTTAAAGTATTGTGTGTCTACATATTTGTAATGAAAGTAACAAAATATGTTTTTAACTGAGAATTAATTAATCTCCTATGAAAAGAGGGGGTTTAAAAGAGAGTGAACTTGCTTGTGAGGTTAGGAGGTTATTGGCATATTAGTTTCAAAATACAAAATATAGTAATAAAGTTATTATAAAATATTGCTGTAGCACGAAAGTGAAATAAAAAAATATTTTATCATTGAAGCTTAATGACAGGAGAGATATTAATAAAGTGTTTATGTAGAGAGTTGAATACATGTGAGAATCAGGTAAGAAAATTACAAATTATTTTACTTAATATTTGATTTCTGATCTCAAAGTCAGCTTGGATTACATTATTTTACATTCTAGAAGTGGTTATATGAGACAGTTAAATTATGGTTTAACTTAAAGAAGATTTTATGGATATTAGGAAGCAGCATAAATTCTTTACCTTAATCATTCGTAGTGGTCCTTGGTGATTACAGCATCCATCAGATTTCCTAGACTAAATGCAGTTTTTTAATCTTGTTGGTCAGGTAGGTAGCAGTTCCATTATTTAACTTTTAAATACATTATTATAGTTCATTAGTAGCCAGGTCCAGAGTGATATCTTTGTGGAAGATGGTATTGGAATGGCCAGAAAAGGTGGATTTTTTATCTATTCATGACACATTCATTTGAAAATATGACCAGTGTGGAGCAATTTAGCCATTGCTCTTCAAAAGTAGATGTTCTCCTTTCTGTGTTCAAATTTAGACCTATTTATATGATTTGTTAAATTATTATGAAATGCGTTTAGTTATACTATCTTGGGTAAATTAAATACCTCGACCATCTGTAATTTGCCGACTGGATGCATGCTTTTGTTCTAGTAAGTTAGAAAACAATATAACTTTGCCAAACATTTTTCCGAAGGATTGTTTTAAAATCTAATCTTAGATTTGAAACTAACTTAAAATGTACAAATTTTTCACTAATGGGCCTTACATTATATTATTAAAAGTTATCATATTTCTAAATTTACTAATGGGTTTTATACTATTAAATTGCATTCAAAAATATTTGGTCTGATTGCATCAGCTTTTCTGACCACCATTACTGATAATAAGAAATATTTTTAATATAATTTTAAATATACAATCTAATATAATATGTTTTGATATAATAATTATTTTACAAGTAATCACTGATCACCTATTATATATACATATCATTTACACACATATATGACTTTTAAATGATACAAAATATTCATTTGTTTAATTATTTAAAATATTTAATTTAAGATATTTGTGAATATCTTCATCAAAGTTAATTTTAAAACTAATGCAATAAAATGAGTTATATAAGTGCATATATTAGCATAGGGATGAAGTTTGAATTTAGTTTGGTAGTGGGAGATTGGAGTGGGCTGTGAAATGCAATCTGACTTTCAAATTGATCGCTTCAGTAGTAATCATGTCAATTCTTTTGCTATTTATTCTTTTTTTTATATGTCAAATGCATTGACTGGGAAGCAAACTCAGGCCAGCTACTTGAAGGGCCAATAGGAACCAACGATTGACTTTTATTTATTCTTTTGTTTTCATTAACACTGAAAGCATAGTTTTAAAAACAATTCCCCTCAATCAGCACACAAAATACTTTGTAATGCTATTTTACTGAAAAATTAATTTTTCAAGTTATCTTAATAACACAACTTAAAAACTCCATAATTTTGATCATAACCATTGTTTTGAATTGAACCAATATATGAGGTCACTAATTTATTTATATTATCATAAGTTTAGATAAAAATAAAAATTGGTGCTCAGACACATGTATATGTAATTTTTTTCTGAAAGATATCTTAGTTTATAAGTGAAACATATGGTCAGCATATTTGGGGGTTCTTTCATGCATTTGTTTTCTAATGTAATTTTTTTGAATGCACATATTATTGCCTTAATGGGACACAACCCACCCAGTATATCAAGAAAAGATCTCATGAGATCCAACCTGTCAAACCCATGTTTTGATACTAATGGCAAGCAATAATTATTGATTTATTTATCTGATTTTTTTTATAAATATTATTTTAAATAGTTATATTCATATTTCTGCTTAGATACTCATGATTAACATATATAAATATATGTTTTGTTTTCTTTTTCTTTGAATTATTTAACAGGTAAAACTGACAAGAGGTTTGGTTAATCAAGACATCAACAGTATTAAAAACTGAGGTTGTGAGATTAAAAACAATTATTACAATTTATATCATATATATAAACATTTAATTTATAAACATGCACATAATAATCACTTATTTGTTTAACAAATTTATGCTGGGACTAATTTGTCTGGTACATTTTTATACTACATTTTTATTTCCTAATGGTTCTGTTTACAATATTACAATACTTTCTATTAATTCTAAAGAAAATGAATACAATACATATCCTATTACTGCTATTAAATTAGCACTAGAAGATTTGTCCAAACAACCAGAATCATTTGTTTCTTTTAAACTGAAGTGTGCTTTAGTAAATACAAGTAAAAGTCCTGAGGAAGTGGCAGTATTATTCAGTGAAGCTTTTTATTCATCTGAACATTTTATAAAACTGATTATAGGACCCAATTATTCTGAGGAATTATTACATTTAGCTAGATTAGCAAGTGACTGGAATATTGCATTAATAAGTAATTATGCTTGGTCTACAGTATTTGAAAACAAAGACATTTTTAAAACTTTAACCAGAATGATGTGTACATGCAAGGATATGTCCATATTAGTTTACAAAATGCTCATGAGGTACCACTGGACTAATGCAGTTGCTGTTTTTGATTCAAAAACTCACAATTCCATTGTTGGAAATGATGTTTATTACTACCTAAGACATTTCATAAAATTAAATATCAGAAGCCATCCATTTAATAGTCTAATGTTACATTTTAGGAAAATATTAAAAGTTGTTTCTACATCAGCCAGAGGTGAGATTAAATACAAATTAGAATTATAAATCTTAAGTTTTATATATATATGGTTAAAGTAAAGCTGTCTACATTTAAAAGAGTTGTAATAAATTTTAGTATCACATGATAGACAGTTTGCTAATAAAATGTTGAAACAAAAAAAAACAGTTTAACAGCCACATCAAATCTTTTTCATTACCAAAAGAGCAACATTTTTTGTCAGTTCTTATAAATATTATAAATTAAGCAAATCTTACAAAAACATCTTACTAGAATATTTTTTTTTGTTTCAACATTCTCTTATTGATAAACTGTCTATCATTTTATATATATATACATAAAATTCAAATGAAAATACTCGATATGGAATAATAATTGTAATAATAATAAATAAAAGCATGAAATATTAACAGTAAATGCAAATAATCAAACATAATTTAAGAAATTTTGTTAATCATTTTCAAGGGCTAAATATTTTAAATTTTTCAACAAAAAATATTTGATGCTATTTTCATATAGAAGTTGCCTTTTAAACATATTACAATTTCTACAAATGATGTAACTTAAATTAATATTTGTTAAATATAATTATTTATTGTAATGAATTTCATTTAATATGCTAGTACTTTTATTCCATTTTCATGATTCTAGAGAATGATTATTTGTCTGTTCAACTGTTCAATGTCCAATGGGTGACCATGTACAAGATGGAGTGCACATAATCTTAAAATTTAATCCTATATTATCTTAGTCACAGATGATAGTCAGACTGAAGCCCATATCAAGCAATAGTTTCTAGGAGAATGCCAGTAATATTTGCTAATGAATCTGTTCTACATATATGTTAATCTAACAGATGTGTTTTAATTAGTACTATCAAAACTGCCATCTCATAACTTATTTTAAATGTTAATTATAAATCAAATATTTATCTTAAAGATAAAAAATCATTGAGAAATGAGACTTTAAAAAAAAAAAATCAATTATTTTTATAGTAGCAGTAAAATAACTCTCAATAAAATAAATTAACTCCACAATCCTTCATATTTACAAATGTACACAATCCATAAACAATTATTATATGGTGTCTCAAAAATTCACTTGAGCATATTATGGTCTAATTCATTTTACTTAAATTATTTAGACTTCTTCAACTTGACCGATTTCCTAGTTCCAGTGTTAATAACATGAGTATAATAATCTTACAATATATATAAACAATTTTTTGTTTTATAAATGAAATTAGATTAACATTAAAACTATTTAAATGTTAGAAAAAAAGGAAATAATAAAAAAAGACTCTTTGCAAAACTAAGTAAATTTATCCTATTATTAAAAAAATTAATAATTATTCAAATATGAATTAATGAAACAATCTTATCAAATATGTTCAGTTAACATTGATCTTAAATGTTTCCTTCTAGTAATTTAAGATGTTTTTTATTTAAATTTACTCTTCAAGAAATCTTATTGCTGGCATAATTTTGCATAATTTGCAGCACATTTAAGAATTATTAGGTAAAAGATCTTAATTAAACTTGATGGCAAATACTTTCCATAACACATGTAGTTATCTAATTGTTCTATTAAATTAAATTTCTCTCACAAATGAGATTCACTAAAAGCAACAATATCAGACATAAATCTCGGTGAAGTGATGTGATGTATTTGGCTTCTCCTTAAACGAAGTCAAGAATATCTCAGCAACTATGCCCAGATAAATTTATTAGCCACTTTATTTTCCATTCCCCACTCTAAGTCTGCCCATATTCTGCCCCATCCCATTTCCACAACATAATCTTTGTCAACTCTATGGACTTCAAATCTAAATCCCCCTTATCTTTTTGCAAACCCAGCATAAAAACTAATAACTCACTTTCTGTATTGTCACTTTGTTCATACCTATTTTCCCATAACTTCATTATCTGTACCATTTCTGCTTTCAAGCATTTACATTCAATCAACAGATGCTTAATATTTTTTATATCTTCCTTACACAATTTGCATGCTAAATCACCCATAGTTTTCCATTTACATGTATATTCTCTTGTTACTAGAGATCCCATTTGAGCCTTAAAGAATAAATTACTTTCCTTACTATTATCATAAATTAACTCGCTTTCAATATTCCGTTTACTTCTATATATATTTAAACTCTTCTTACTTTCCATAGTACTTCTCCATCTTTCCAACTCCCTATTTTTATTAATGCTTCTATTCTTTTATCCCATTCCTTACCACTATAACACTCAACAATCCTCCTAACACAATCATCCCACCTTTTATACAAGTATACGGATATAATTTCTTTATCCAAATCTTTTGCATACCACATTACCTTTCTCACCCATCTTGTTATCTGCCCTTTACTCATAAGCCAATTAAACACTATTTTGGCTATTCTTTTACTATCCATAAACTGCAACATACCAAACAGTTTCATTTTACTTTTTGCATCTCTCACATAGAAACTTGACCATCCCATTGCTTCTTGAATTGCCTCCTTTGCTGTCCACATCTTTGCAACTAATGCATGTCTTCCTACTTCCCTTTGTACTTTCTCTAAATAATCTAAAATCCTTTTACTAACACATAATGCATCATTACCATATGTTAACCCTGCTAGTGCAACTCCCTTCCATAAAATTCTAGCTACATCATATTTATTATATGAAAATACTGTTAGTTTCTTTACCAAACCTTTTCAGTAGCTTTTTAGCCATCAGTGTTGCCCTCTGCTGTAATTTAGAAAAGTTTACATTAAATGAAGTTTATACATATTATGTATCTTTAATTGGGGAAAAAGATTTGTAATATTCACTTTTAATACTGTCATTGACTCTTGTTTTATTATTACTACTGGTGTTATTGTTTAATCACTTTTATGAGTCATTTACCATGCATAACTATGTCAGTGATTTAGCCATAGTTTTTAGATTTCTATCACTTATTTGATAAGCAGGAGTCCTTAATTAGGTCTGATTGAGCATACAATTTTTGCCATTTCAAATACTCATCTCAATCGCAGTTCCAAACAAACATTTATTAGTGATTAAAGTATCTATAGCAAAGATCATGATTAAGGATTGCTAGCCTACTAAGACAGTTGGGATGTTTTTTTTTCTTAATTATTGATGGCTTAAGCTAAATATGAAAAATTTTAATTAAATATGCTATAGGTCCAGTTAAAAGATGGTCACAGTTAATACAATGAAATTTCTGGTGGCATGAGAAGCTAATAATGACTGGCCTCTATACTCACACAAGTGATTGGTGAAGAAAAAAAGGGAGACAATAAAAGGTTGTATTTGAAATATGTCTTAGCCTTTGTATAACAACATCCTATTTTCAAGATAGCAAAAAGTATTATTGGTTGGACAATGTTTATTTTAAACCTTATATTTCATGTCTGAAAGTCATTCCATTCTCTTCCACCAGTGTCTGTAGCTTGAACACAGCATCTATATGCGCACACACCCTTACTTTGATAAAATATAATATTTTATTCATTAATTATTAATTTGCTTTTAATATATAAAAAGTTGCATGTTCTTTTATTTATAAATAGAACATGTATTTCAGTTTCCATTTATCATTCAGCAAAAAAAAAAATATTCTGAGGTAAAACAAAAGTTGATAATTTTTTTTTTTATTAACAAGTATTCAAACAAAATAAAACTTTATAGAATTAAAAAGTTAAATTGACAAAAATTTTGGAAAAAAAAATATTATTCTTCATTTTTTTTCTCACAGATGACTTTAACTTTTAGTCTCTGTCTCCCATATTGCAAATTTATAAAGGATATTTAAACTTGTTTTCTTAACATATTTATTTTATTTGTGGATTTACTTATATATAAAAATGGCCTAATACACAAACAATATGTATATGAATGACATCATAATGGCATTATCTATTCAAATATGCCAATAGATAAGTTTCATGCATAGATTGTTTCCTAGAAACATCTTAGTCAATAGCTTAAAATACTTACCAATTGTAATGCATATTTATTATGTATATCTATTATTACCATTATAATCTGGAGGTTAGCAGGGATCCCACACATCATTCTCGGGAGAGCCCAAACTCATCTGGCATGAAATGCTAGTAACTGAACTTGTTTTATTTTGTACAACTTTTAGTTACACTGATCCCCAGTATTTTTAACCACCTAAAGTAATATAACATTAGAAAGCAGTATTTTTTTTTTTTTCATATGTCATAGCATCGGCCGGGACGCGAACCCACAACCGTCTGCAACCAACTTCTTGCTTGCATGGTGGCTGCGATACCTCTCGGCTAACAACGCAAGACCTAGAAAGCAGTATTAAATGATGTTTATAAGTTTTTTATTGTAATTAATAAAATCAAGATTATAACTGTATTGCAATCGTTGTTGTTTACATTAAATCCCTTTCTTAATAAATACATTCTAATGCATTAAATATAAACAATTGAAAAAACATTTCCAATTAAATCTCTGTTAAAATAAATATATTTCTTTAGGCGAAAATAATTTGTCTTTGTTAATTAAAAAAATTTAGATTTTCATCTAATTAAAAAATGATTCAAATAATATACTTAATTCTAAGAATAAAATATTTAATTTAAAATACTTTAAAATATCAAAACATAACTTAATTAATATTTCATTCAGTCTAAATATTTTTTGTCTGAGATCAATTTTTTTGTGCGTTTAAATTTTAAATATATATGTACAAACTCGTTATTAAGGTTTCACATTGAGTGTATTGTATGCTATGAGACAATCCATCTGTTTATAGGCACACATATTAGAAACAAACATGTGTAATGTAAAAAACGCTTTAATACATGTTACTGCTGTGGTAAAAAGGGCCACAAAGCTAGCAATTGCTATTACAAAGGTAAATGCTGCAAAAAGTGTAAGAAAAAATGACACTTAGATTAAATGTGTAAGCAAATAAAAGATAGTTATAACAGCCAGAGACTCCAGTATACCAAGATGAAACAAACATCTACTACTAATGACAAAATTATGCTATGGATAAAGCTGTGTGACCAACCCATAGAAATGGATATAAATAGTTGCAGCAGAGTATAATATAAGTTTGTGACTAGGATACTATTACATCCAAGTGTAACAAAATTCCGAAATTGGAGAAAACTGACCTAAGGTCTCTTTTTGTAAATGGCAATGCAGTCAAAATTAAACATGTAATACAAGCCCCTGGAAGTTGAATGAATAGAAAATTAATAGATCTACCTTTATACATTGTTTATGCCCTGATCAACCCTCTAATCAGTTGCCAATGGTTTTAAAGATTGGGAATCAAACTCACAATACTGAAAAAAGTTGAACTAGAAAATGAAATGCAGATCAAATTTCCTGACTTATTTAATAGAAAACCTGTTATTATAAAACTACTTCTGTATCAATATAGTTAAGCATTGACATGATGCCCATAATATGTAGACCATGGAAAGTTCTGTTTGCACAAAAAAAAGTTGAAAAAAAGATTGTGACTCAGTAAGAAAAGGAATATTACAATCCACTAAGAATTCCAATTGGGCAACACCATTTGTTGTTATTACCAAACCCAATGGCCAAAGTGTGTACTCGGTCCCTAATGCCAGGGAGATATTAGCATCACTGCAGAAAGCAAATTGGTTTGCTAAACTGGACCTCAATTCTGCATTTCACCAAATACCAGAGACTGAGCAGACAGCTGAAATAGTGATTTGTACCACCCATGTAAGATTATTTAAATGCATGAGGCTTCCATTTGTAATAATATCAGCACCTAGCATTTTTCAATCAAAAATTGAAACCTCCTTAATGGACTAGGTGTGATTCCATATTTGATGATATTCTTATCACAGCTATGACAGAAAAGGAACTTAGAATGCATATAAATAAAATCTGTGAAAAACTGAACAAATTTGTTGCTAAACTTAACACCCAATAATGTATATGAGAAGCTAATGAAATCAAGTTTTTAGGCCATATAATCTCCAAAAATGGCTCATCTCCTGCCCTTGAAGAAGTTAAAGCTGTTGCAGAAACATGGTAAGCTAACATTGTGAATAAACTCCAAGCTTTTCTCAGTCTAGTCAACTATTTCAAAAAATTCATAGATGGAAAGGCTCATGTTGCCAGACAATTGTATAATGTGCTTTAAAAAAACAGAAATGGAAGTGGGAAGACAAGCAGGAAAAAGCTTTTCTATGCACTAAATCACTGCTTACTTCAAATAAATTACTCACACACCATAACATCAATTTAGAAATTACGCTTAAAACAGATGCATCAGAATTTGGAGTCAGAGCTGTGCTATGTCATCTGGCTGAGAAGGATGAATGACCTATTGCTTATGTGTCCCACACTTTATCTAAGGTCGAGAGACATTATAGCCAGTTAGACAAAAAAGCTCTGGTGATTTTGTTTGACATCAAAAATTTCCATAATTATCTATACGACCATAGATTTATAATAGTAATGGATCACAAACCCCTATTGGGAATATTAGGAACTGAACAAACTCCTGATCATTTGAGCTTTTGCATGTTGCATTGGCTAAAAATATTGGCAAGGTATGATTATATGCTAATATATAAAAAGAGGAAACAAATAGGCCACACTGATGCTTTGTCATGAATGCCGGACCGATCTGAACATATTAAAAAAAATTCAGGTTAACTATATCAACAACTGGAATAATCAAGCCCTCAAAAGTAAAACAGTGGCTGCATGGACATCTGAAGATGATAGTTATCAGTGGATGGTAAAACAGATTAGCAAAAGCATGGCCAGGGGAAATAATGTTGTGTATGTGTATGTTGATATTTTTACGCACACGTATATACACAAAGGTAGGAACTTTGGGAGAAAGAAAAAGTTACAAAAAAATATTAAAGATACCTTCTGTGTAAAAATATCACCATACACATACATAGCAAACTTCATATTTACAACTGGTTATTTTTTAAAGTTATATTCAACACCCACAATGTATTTTATTTTCTATGGCATGTAATTATGAGGATAGTTTAGTGCTATGGAAAGTTATTATGGATTGAAAAGCAAATGTTTTCTCATCTACAACCATTATGAAAAGTTTAGAAAATGTTTTACAGAATTAAGTTGCTCAGTGTTTTATTTAAATGCCAAAGCATCACTTGACATCTTAAATAACTTATTGTTAGATGGGTAGATAAAACTTTTAAAATCAGATGAAGATTAAAAAGATGGTCAATGAGAGATGACATTTGCTCTCTGAAACATAAAACTTTATCAGGAAGATACAAGGATGATAGTAATAATAAAATAAGTTGATTATTTCTGTATTGTAATGTAAATAATAACTCACAGAAAAAGCAATAGAAGTTGTCTCACAGGATAGTTCTATTGAGTACATTTAATATTTTAGACCTGTGAATGATTTGGCTGTTTCAATAATATTAGATTAAATTGCTGTACCCATATTATGTTTTTACAACTCTGCTTTAAAGACATATAGGAGTAGGCATAGTAATAATATCCCATTGGATGAATTATTTTCAAAGATTCTGATAATTGATGAAGTGGTAAAGAGTCTGTGATTTTTCAAACAATCTGTCAAATAAGTAATGTCAAAGTTCTTATTTGTAAACTTCAAAATGAATTAAATTAGTTAATTACACAATGCTAAACTCTTATGCTAAAAAACTAATACCAACTCACTCAAAATTAGCAAAAACCACTGTAATTAAGCAAGATCGATGCCACATGCTGTTGGCATTCCCATTTTAACAATATATGTTATTTTTTTAAAAACCAAGTTGAACATGGAACTTCTTGAGCATTTAAAATCTGGTCTAAAAATACTCTATCAATATCACCTTTCAGTTCACTTTAGTACATAACTTTCTAAAAAAAAATATTACAAAGCAATCAATATTTAAAGAAATTATGCCCCTTGTGGTACAAATCTGTTTATGCCACCTAATATCTATAATCATATTGACTATATCATTTTTCTATTTTATATAAGTGCTGAAACTACCTGTCTTAATGAACAATTTTAAGATTCCTAGTCTTTCTATCAGCATAATATTTTGACTTAGAAAAAAATCAAATGCATTATACACTTTGTACCACTAATTATTTGGCATGATAAAGAAGTGGACTTAATTATATCAGATATATTATTGATCTTGATAGTGTGGAAGCTAAGTACAGGCTATAAATTTCCATAATTCTTTACAAGTATTTTTTTATTCTTATTCAACACTTGCAATTAATCTGTCTAAAATGCAGTTAAGTCATCACTTTATTTTTCATTGTGAACACATTTAGCATTTGTTGTGAAAATTCATATAATAAATGCTCTATTTTAGTAGAATATTTATCTATTATATCTTATGGATGTGATTATTTAATATTACATTTAATAAGCTAATATCTATAATAAAGGCATGCATCTGGGATTCATCTTTATATGTTTTATCCATCAGAACCATATGCTTTTCCCCAATGCAAAGCAAATTCCAGTTTGTTATGTCCCAAATCTTTTGTAGCTTATATTAGAACTAAAATATATATTGAAATTTTAATTAACCCAATTTTAATTAGCATTCATTAGCCCCTTCCATTGCAATATTTCGTTTCAATCTGACAGGTGATATTTTTTTATCTTGCTTTTATGCATACTGATTTATTAGACTAGTATAATATTAAATACTCTCATTGGCATATTATTTAGAGATTTCAAGAAGATAGCTTATTTTTTCTGACATTTGTAGACAACTTTATCAGTTGTTAAGACTCTAATTTAGTTCAAAAACTTTGTGTTCCTCAGCCATGCCCAAAAAATTTCATTTGCTTGATTGCAATGAACAATACCAACTGAAACACTTCACAATGTCTGATTGAGATTCATTGTTGAACTACATGTGTCTCCTACAATAATATTCAGAATAAATATTACACATTTTCCCAAGCCTTCTCATTCTTTTTATATATAAACTTGTTTGTGCACAAATTATGATTAACATCAAACAATTGCTTTAAAAATTTGTAAAATGCTTTCATATCTCTAATGCATTTATAATTGCTCATACAATAAAATGATTGGTATGCATGTTGCTCCATGATATTTGATAATAAATTAGTAAAATATACACAAAGAAAACACAAAAAGTGGTTAAACTTGTACTTATACTCTCTGAAATTCTTACCCAAAACTATCATGAATAAAACTTGGTAATCTATAATTTTTTTCAGTTATGCAGTCTAATATCTTGAAATTTTATGTTATTATCATTCCACTTATACACTCATTTTTGAAATAATTATAGATTAGTTTTGCATTTTCTCATGTGAACTGTTGTCTGTGTAGTCTAAATTTTTATTTCCACATATTGAAACAGTAAGATTCATATTCGAATCTTAAGTTTCACTTTTTTTTATTGTCTCTCACTCACCACTCTATCCTACCCAAATTTAAACTTTTTGGTATTGAGTTGTGTGTGTAGCAATATTAAAAATGTATAGATATATGTAGAATTCACCATAAATACGCACACATTTCGATATCAGATTTAAGGCAATAAATAGAGATAAATAATATAATTTAGATTTCTTCTTTTAGTAATATAAAAATATATAATTTTAACCATTTATTTTGAATTGTAAAATTCGTTATTTATTGCTTTGTTTAAATTTCATTTAGTAATAATTTTAGAAATAGATTGTAATATTTAATTAAAAGTAAAAATAATCATATGTTCCCTTTCGTATTTGAAATTTTAAAAGCAACAGTCGGTGAGAGATAATACATTAATTAAAAAGAAAAATTCCCTAAAATGTAATTATAAAATGTAAATGTAAAATGTAAATGTAAACAATAGAAAGGCAGCTTTCTCTATAATTAAACTTAACAAAAATGCATTGATTATCCTCAGGGCAGATTAAGTGGAATCCAAAAATAAACTATAACAAAAATATAAAAGATAAGATCTAAGAAAGGAGGCTATTTTAGACTTTCTAGAAACTTTCAGTGGAATTTTAGCTTTGCTCTTGATCAGGAGAGTCTCCAAAGATATATATTGTTTTACATACCACAGTATGCATGAGTAGAAAGCGCCAAAGACTATTCTCCCCAGAGATGGTCAATTGTCTGCCGAGAACCTACACCTGTGCCTTCCATAAAATCAACCAAAGAAGATCTGCTACCCTGAACAATTAGAAAGCTGCTGCTGCCATTCAAATAACAAAAACATCTAAATACTGGAAAGAACTGCTAATGCTAGAATCATGAATAATTTGCTACTGACCACTGAATCGGAAAACTTCTCATAAAACAGGTGCCTGTATCCAAATTCTCTAGAGTACTCTACTAATATCTTGCTATAGCTCATTCATTCTTTATATAACTTATAAACTATAAACTGTAAAATTCTCATTTGTAATACTATAAATTTAATAATTAATCTTAAATTTCTTTAATAATCTAGCCTGCCTAATTCTATCTTTCTTGGGTACGTATTTCTAAAATCTACATTTTATTATATAATTATCGCATGCTCATAATTTTCTAGATATAAATCTATGATTGCTTGATACAGTGGATGCATGTCAAATCTTCATTAATGTTTACCTCCATAAATTATTTAATATTTTCATATAAATTGACACGCATTCAATGCTTCATTTCATGTAATGCAGGGGTCTACTGTTTAGCAAATGACTGACATATTGGTTATAATACTCACCCAGTTTACCTATTATCTTTATATTTTATTAAATTTTAATTAATAATTCCATAAAATTGAATTTCTTTGAGAGTCACAAACGTTCTTTATTAAAGGTTGATAATGTAGGGCCGAGTTATAAAATATATTTAAATCTTAACAAAATCATCTATACATTATACACGTGTTATGTTTTAGAGATGTGATGACCTATTCTAAGCCTTGGATATTCCAGATTCTATAGGGTTGAAATTAACCCCAGTCGTCATACATATGTGGACATAATAGATGTCCCATAGGGCTTGACGACCATCACGCAGCCAAGAAGAAATTATGGCACGAACCACTTGCCCCTGGTTAAGCTTGTGTGACACCTTACCTCTTTGGGCCTACAGCAAACGCCAGCCCAATGTTCTAAACTCATTCACAGCTTTGCAGTTTCAATATACTGCCACTTCCTATCACCTTTCTAGACATACCACATGTTTTCTTTTATTAACTTTATATTCTATGTATAACTCCATCCCTGCATTAATGACATAATTCACTCTCAAATAAATGTTTGCCCCTAGTTATTAGTAAATATCTTTATTTAAATAAATATATGTCCACCACTACTGTTATAAATCTTACATTAGACTCTTGTATTGCCAAAGTATAAATCCCTAAAGGCATGCCCTAGAAATACTTGCTCAAGAATTTTAGGTAGATAGATTACGTCAGCTATATAAATAAATGTATCTCTTTGATATCTAACAGTATCGGAAAATCCTGTTACTAAATTTTAAATATTACCAAATATTAGTAGTAAATGATTTGCTATTAAAATGTTTCAATAAATAATATCAAACTATATGTCTGCCATTACTTCTTTATTTATTTATTCAATACCCATTCCATATAATATTTCCTCGATTCTGTAAGATGAATGTTTAAGATTAATGTTATGATTGGCTAACTTGAAATAAAATTCTTGATTCTCTTGCATCTCCCTGATCACCGTGCCTAAAGAAATGTTTACTAATGTGGCATCAGATGCATTGTTTCGTAGATTGTATTGTGGAACCGATAAACTATGTTCGAACTCAGAACTACGGGTGGCTTTGCTACCTAGATGATGCTGCCATTCTGTGTGGTGGACAAATTCTGCACTATGTTAACGAATCACACGTTTCTGACTGTTACAATATATTAATATTTGTAAATAATACATTACTCAATATAAAATATAATACTGAATTGGTTTATATAATTTGTTTTTTTTTTAAATTGTTTTTGTTTTTGATACCATATTTTTATCACACTTTTTACTGCAAAGAACATTAAAAAATACTGAAATATGCTATATTGAAAAATACTATACTTAGACCTGATACTGGGCTATAACAATTATTGATTTTTATCTGTTGATATATTAAATATTGAAAAGTTTTATACCAGAGTATTTTGATTATAAATATATTAAAAATTAAATATGGCCTAATGCTATACTAGTAATAATAAATAAAATAAAAATTCATAAAATATTAAAATACTAGCCAAAAAACAACTAAACTTTGCAAAGTTTAGTCCTTTTTTTGGCTAGTATTGTAATGTTATATGAATTTTTATTATATATATATATATGTAAACATGATCCTTAGAAGTATGATCTTACTTCTAAGAATCATGTTTATATATATATATATATGTTCTGTATTTGTGATTTATGAAATGGTGCGTATGGTCAATGCAAAACCTATTTCTAGAGTAGTTTTTATCCTTCAGGATTGTAATTGTTTATAAATATCTGGTGTATGATCGTGTGATGTTATTACTCTGACTGGCCACAGACAGAGTTATTAACTTGCAAAAAGTCATAAAGCCACGGGTTATTCTCAATTTTCATTATTAATTGAGATTACAAAAAATAATCAGAGTAATTTTTTTAATAATAAAAATGAAGGCTGAAGTATTTTTGAAACGGTTTTTGATATTTTTAAACTCTCTAAAAAATAGAAATATATTTTTATGTTTTAACTTAATATGAAGCATTTAATGTGAATTCAGTTATATAAAAAGGTAATTATTATTAAGCCATAACTGTCCAGCTTTTATGTACAATAATTTATGATTCCACTCTCAAAGACTATAAACCACACATATTATGCTTAAAACTATTCGTTCAAAGTGTTCATTGCTGTAATTATTAATTGCCATTTCATCATAGCATATGATAATATATGATGGAATACAGAGATTTTTATTGCATCTGATATTGAGGATTGCTTATATTATCGAATGTTGTGGATAAAAGGCAGATCAATTACCATAGCAACAACTGCTGTTAAAATATACTTTCAAGTGTTACATAAATTCAATACTATAATCATTTACTTTTGTATACATATATAATAATTATTGAATTATGTGTTAAGAAATTCAATGAGAACATCAAACAATTTGTTAATTTTTATGAGATGTTCTTAATGAAGATTATAACATATGATCTGATATTTTTGATTTTGTGTTCTGATAAAAATATTTGCTTTTATTATATAGATTAGATTGACAATGATGTGTGAATGGGTGAACATATTGGCAAGATTGTTTTAAAACGGTTCTTTTCAATCAGCTTGCAATTTGTCCTAATAATGTATTTGGATCTCATGATTGTTCTGTGAAACATTTCTGTTCATAAACTTTATTTATTTGATCAACAGTAAAAATTATTTACATGCAATTACAATTACTTATATTTTGAAGCAAGTTAATGTAATGATTCTAACCAAATATATGAGTACAAAACAAAATTCTCTGCAGATGTTTTTTATTTAATATTTAGGTAGACGAAAAATTTTGTGCATATTATGGAACATTTTTTAAAAAATTAATTAAATCTTTTTTGTTCACTTTTAGTATACATTTTCTCAATGGATGGACATTTACTACGAGAATTAATGATTGAAGCCTATAATTTGCATATGACTCATGGAGAGCATGTTTATATTGCTCTAAATCCTTGGGATCCTGAAAAAATTCAATGGAAGTTGGGATATGAGAATGATTCTGTAAGTAAATAATAGATCATATTATTTCTCATGTCAATTGATATTATTTTTTATATGTATATAATTAAACATATGATAACTATGTTACCAACATAAGTTTTCACTTATAGTTCTCTAGAAATTTCATGATTTTTTAAGAGGCAATGTTTGATTTACAAAAACCAAGAAATCTCTGGCAGACATCAATCACACTGCTGACAGTTTCTTTTATTGAAAGAAACATTTAACAGTAGAGATTTGTTTTTATCAAACATTTCCACATAAAACCTTAAAAAATTGTGAATGCTTTTATAAAGAGTGTAAGTTAAAATTAATTAGTGCTTTGGGGGATAATTGTGAATACTATTACAATATATAACTAATCCAGTAGCAACTCTCTCAATAGTAGTGACACCTAGTGCAAGTCATTTTTAATCAAGGAATACTAAAAATTTGGTGGATCAAAATTCCTACCTAGTTTCCACTCATCCAATATTCCAGGATAGTTTCTAATGTTTGGTTTTTGTCAGTGAGAGCCTTGGATTTAGGACCACAGCACTTAGATCTTTGGATGTAATTCAATCTTCCAGCAGATGTTTTTTACATATTTCATTGAATACGAATCCAAAATGAAAATACAATAATAATTTCAATCCACACTAATATAATTTATATAGTCATACATATTTCAAGCCTGTTAACAACTGTAATGATACAATAAAATAGGCAACTGTATAGAAGAGATTACTCCTGCATATAAATAAAAATTAAAAAAAACATTACCAAGTTTATGCTAATCTATGTGGTACAATTATCTCTTTTGTAATCATCTCTGCTACAATTATGTATTATTATTGTTTTTTACCTGTTCAGAACAAGAGCTATCTTATCAAAATGTTGGTGGTTGATTTTAGTTTTATTTTATTAAACATGGTTATTCATAAAAACATGATTTATAGTATATATATATTGTGACATTTATATATATATATATATATATATATATATATATATATATTATAATGGTCAGGGATTTGGAGATCAATGGTCTTACTGTATCTGCACTACAGGGCGCCACTGGGCTACTTGAACCTAGAAAATTTATAGAGTAGGCAGATACATGCTGTTAAAGATCCAACTTTTACACATATATGTTATTTCAACCATCAGCCCTAGTCACTAGTTCATGGAGTAGCAGAGGTTTTAAAACATTTATTAAAATATATTTTTAATAAAGAATAAAAAAAAATAAACTAAATTAGATCAGTGTCAGTACTAATAACACAAAATTTTTTATTTACATATATATAAGTAATAATAGACAAACTTAAAAAAAAATATTATAAAAAAAATATGTTTTATTTTGTTTCATTATTATTATTTTATCTGTGTTTAACTTTAATTTTTAATCTTAGAATGTTGAGCATAGGTATGTCACCCAGACGGCACATTTAAAAGATCTTCAAAACATTTGATTCCAGGCCAATGGTCCACAGCCACACCAATGCTCACTTCCAGATATATATCTGCAACCAATGCAATGTGACCATGTTAGCAACAAACCATGCTGACAGGAATGTGCATCTGACAGCATGATATTATTTGAAGAAATATGACCTTTGTCCAGTATAGGAACACATGTCTGTCTGGTGAAGGAATCATGCATATCATATAGTGAAGAGAATAATGCTACATATGGATGGGAGAGCGGTCTATCTTGCCGGCTTATCATCCCAAACCATAGAGCTGAAAGGGGTCAATGGTGCAGGAAACATGTCTGTGTCCATTGCAATGCTATGACTGCCTCTTTGGGGTCATGCATTCAGTTGGGCATTATGCCCTAAGGTGTGAACACACTTCACATTACATTGATGTAAACATCCATATATCTCTCCACAAGCATTGACACAACTACGAAACAAATAATCTGAAATCAAAACCCCCTTAAAACTAACATATATTTAAATGAGGCTAAGCGACTACCTACACTCAACTTACATTTAAGTCAATTTATTAATTTAATTCTTTAACAAGAAATCTTTAGTTTAAGGTTTAAATCATTTTAAGATGACACATTATATTTAATTTATTTTACCACAAATACTATTTGACCTATTTTCCTTTCTTTTAAATTCAATAATGCACAAGTAGCGATATGTGTTTTTATCTTTAAATTAATTTGCAATTGCAAACTTCTGCCCTATTATAAACATATCTTATTAAGCATGAATAAAAAAATACAAATTTTAAGAGGTTACGTTTTAAAAATTTAGCTATGACTTTTGACATTTCAAGGTTTATAGAAAAATAAAGTTCAGGTTTGCTTAAAAGAGAAAGTCTATTGTTCATTTTAAGGACAGATAAAGTTTGACGATTTTATATTTAAGAGCATTTATATTTCATTTTATCATTTATACCTCCTTTTGTCCATTCTCATTCCTTCATGATGAAGATCTAAGTTACACAAGAACCCTTTCCTTGCAGATGATGATGATTTATGAAGCTTGGTGAGGATTTCTGCATATGGCACCAGTAGTTCGATCCTGGGATCCATGAAGATGAAGGCTGCCTTCAGCCGGCCAAACCGAAGGAAGCACAATGAAGCGGATTACATTATTAGTGATGGCGACAATAATTTTTTCTAAATTATTTTACTTTCAGCCAAGACAATGGAATTCAAACTTTAATTTTATAATTCTCTAATTAATTATTTCTTTTGGATTTTTCTTTTTATAGTCCTGAAGCATCTTATCTTTGGAATGCACAGATCCATCAAACATATTCCATATCTGTATTTCATTGGTTCATTGAGTTTGTGGCTAAGTAGATTTTGGGATTGTGGCTAAGTAGATTTTGGGTTTGTAGCTAAGTGGATTTTTCCACTGAGGTCTGTGTCTATATCTTTGGGTGGGAAAAGCAAGTCTTTTGTTTCCACTCCTTGACTCTTATCTATTTTGTAATCATTTTCATTTCAATGGTCATTTTGCCCCTAAGGATCTGTTTGTAATTTTTATTTTTAATGTTAAAAACTCTTTGTTATTTTTAAAATCAAAAGGTTTTTATTAAATTTTATTTAAAGATTAGAATCTTTGCTTCGATTCTATAATTTTTTTTAAAGCTTATTTTATTTTAATATTTAAATCAAACATATTAATAAATTAATAATTCATTATTTGTGCATTTTGAATGTTTGTGCTTTCAATTCAGTAGTAGATGTTTACAAAAAAAATTAAGTATTAAAATTTAAATGTAATGCATATATATATATCCCGTTACTATATATATATATATATATATATATTGTGACCTTCTGAGTGGGCACAAGTAATTAAGCTGTGTTATATCAGTAACGAATAACTGCATTGTACTAAAAAAAAAGGTGAAATCGCCTTAAAATTTAAAATTTTTTCTATTAATGGCTCAAAACTTCATATGTGGGCCAACTGTGCATTTTGGTTAGCAACTTTTCAAGCATTTAGTGTTGTTATTATATTTTGATAGTGTTTAATGCAAGGAAGGGGGTGGATTATTACAGAAAGTGTTATGATATTAGTTGGATTGATGCAAGGTTTGTTTTATTTATTTATAAGATAGTATTGGTGTGTTGAATGGTTTTCTGATTTATTATTCATTGATATCCATTTATTTACTAATATTATATAGTCGGTTGTAACCCATAGACATATTAGGTATGTTTTAGTTAGTATAATTTAATATTCACATAGCAGCATATATATATATGAATGTATCATTGTCTCATTTCCATTTCATATCCTAATTACAACAAACAATATATTCAAACTTACAATAAAACATGTAAATTACAGTAATTATCTTTAATAATTTTGCAAAAATATATCTTCTTTAATGATTAATGCATATATGAATTAGTAAATTATTTGGCCAACTTAAATAATATTATAAACCATTTTATTTGATAGCTAATTGATATTCATTTGTTTTAAGTTTGTAAAAAGCTATTTTTTTTTATTATTTGATGAAGGTCAAAGTATTTTTTTTTTTAGAAAAGATTTTTTTTGAATATTAATTAAGTGTTAAAAAAGAAAAAAAACGTGGGAGTCAAGCTTCTGCTGATCAGGTGACTTTTTTTGATTGGTGGGGAGATATTTTTTTTTTTTTGATAGCTAATAATAGTTAATAAAAATAAAAAAAGACATTATCTTTTGTAATTTCAACAAGTGTAATTTTCATTTTCTGCTGCTATCGATTATATATCTCTCTTCCAAAACAGTTTAAAGTGAAACTTCAAAACAGCCTTTTCATGAAGCTTATTATTAAAACTCCAGATGTTTAAGCTTTATTGGGGGATGTCTGAATAAAGAATATAAAGGTATCAATCTTGCTTCTTTTGTCTAATTAAAACATTTAAATTAACACTTTCATTTTTGTTTAAGGATGTGCTTTTCTGATAGTAAACTTACGTTAGTTCATTTACTTTTATTTATCTCCATTAAAAAGAATATGAAAATGCAAGAACTTTATAATTTTTTAAGTCCCATGTGTGATGTTTATAATGTTTTGTCATCATGGATGTATATTCAGAACTGTTTAACAAAATTTACTTTGATAAGCTCTCTGTTTAACTTATATTTTACTTATACAAAAGTGAAATTAAAAGTTAAAAGGATACGTGTACTTGATTATGTGTTTGATATTTAATAATTATTGTGGAATATTAACCTTATATCTTGTTTTATGTTTATAAAATAATATGTGTTTTATTAAAGAAATAGAAATATGACTTAACCAGGATAGTTAATTACTACTACTTACCAAATATAGATGTCTAAATCGAATAGAAGGACTTTAATATTACATATTTTTGTTCTTTTCGATATATGGATATATGTATTAATGTTTAAGAAAAGGCAAATTGCCTGTGGACAATTACCAGCAATTTATTAAAGTTAATAATGCAAATACCAATCTATAAATTATGAAGGTGAATATTTTCTGCAGAAAAATATGTTAAGTTATCATTGAATTAAATACCCTAGATGTGCTTAAAAATAAATAACAGAATATACCAATTAATAGCTGAAACTGTCTTTCCACGTATTTATTATTATAAATATTTATCATTATGTATGATATATAAGTAAACTCTATTGGCTTATGGCTGAAGGACATTGGATGTTTACTAAATTAATTGTGAATTATAACTGTTTTGTCCTACAAGAACTTGTTTTATGTTTCATATTCATATTTAAACACGCACTCATTTTGGAATTCATCTCCGGATCATTTATTAAGCTTGAAAAGAAACTTTGCAAGTAAATATATATTTTTTTTCTCAAGTTAAAAGAAGAATGACTCTATTTATTTTTTATTATTATTTATTGTTAATAGTATATATATCATAGATAGTTAGACAGATTTAGTGTTGTATGTATTTAATATTATATGTTTATTTAATTTGCGAGCATCGAGAACGTCTCAGGATGGCATACCCACGAAAACGATGAATGTGCTGGTAAAATCTTATTACTTAAGTGTGATTTGCTTTCTTTTATTTGAAAGTGAAACATATATATTTTGGGTATATTATTAAAGATGGTTCAATCTTATATATCTTTCTTTATCTCGAAGTGAGAATTAATTTCAAGAGTAGCTAGAGAAAGAATAAAAAAAAAGAAAGAATATTGTGTTAGAGGTAATAAAACTAATTTATTAGAGTATTGCTGTTTAAAGTATAAAAACCCGTTCATAATAATTAATATTATTTAAATTTGAAACAATTGAATGTCTCATTTAAGATAAAAATTCATATTTTAGTATGTTATTTATCTATCGTAACCTTTGCATATTATATAACTTAGAATTGTTTTTCATACTCTTATCTATGCATTTGTGTGTCTATTTCATGCAATTATTATATTTACTTAATAAACATTTAGTTTTATAACTATTTCTCAATATAAATTTTGGATGTTGTCATATTCTAAAGAATTGAAGGAATGAGTGATTTATCTGTGCGTATTTATCTGCCAGCGTATAATGCTAGATATGTAGAAGAGCTGTGAAAAGGAAGTTATTCTTGATACATTCTATGTTTGTAGGGATGAAAGATTTTTCCCCTTAGTATATTTTTAAGTATTTTGCCATGAGTGGAGCCTATTTTAGATTGCATACGTACGTATTATGAAATGATATTTATGAAGTCAAGTGACATTTTCCCATTGTTTGTTTGGTGATGAGAAAAATTCCACCAATAGTGTATTTCAGATTCAAATAAGTTATTGTTGATATATTAGTTAAAGAGTTTGTTCGCTCCTCATGTGCTGGACTCCTCTTGAACGTATAGTTTGTATTATCATAAAATATAGCTCTGTGTAATTCAGTCAGTGGTCAGATAAATAGTTAATTTAAATTCTTTATTGAATATTAGAATAGATATAGTGTTCTATCTGCTGGTAGGTGTATGACAGTGTCCGAAATTAAATAATTATTTAATAATTCCTGAATAAATTGATAATGTGTAGAAATATTTTTTTCTGTTATTATTGCACGGGATGTAACACACACGCATAATTTAGATAATATCGCGTATATAAAAATATAATATTGTTAAATTTAAAATAGGAAATAAATGTTTTGAAACATCTCATATTAATTTGCCACACGTTAGAGATCATCAAAATCATCAGAATGAATATGATTTTATTGCTATGTCTGAAAAGTGTACTTATTTAAAGCTATTGTTTAATTAAGATTATTTAAAGCTGCTCTCTTGATAGTAAAGTGTATATTGTGCCCAATAATATAATGTATTATTTATTCAGTGTTGTATAGTAATAAAAATTATTTAGGTAGCCTGGATATTCAAAGTCAGAATATTAAGGTATAATTTGTTAGCTAAGTTACGTTTATAAATATGTCAATAATAAATTGTGTAATAAGTAATGGGGATAATCCTAAATTTCAATTAATAAATTTGCTCGTAAATTTTAAAATTGTGACAAAAGTCTTATTCTGATATTATTTACTTTTAACTAAACCTTAAGTGTAAATAAAAGCTTTGTTTATTATTTAAAACTGTGTTTCAAGTTGTTCTTATATGCATTCGAATTTTGGTTTCCACATATCCATATTTCATACATCTATTACAAAATTAAATATATTATTTTATGACTTTGATATTAAATGTGCTAAGATCTGATAATATTGTTTCCTAGATCCAAACATTACATGAAATATTTTACCACGTGATAAACTTATAAAGGTGTTGCCTAGTTAAAGTATTATTTGGATGATGATGTGAGATTAAAAGATACCCTATCTCCTTCACTATCTAATCGCTAGCCCAGTAATCATTATTCAATTTATTTCCTTATACCTTATTATAATTTAGAGTTATAAATTACTGGCTAATATAGTTCTTAATCTATAACTGTGTTATAGATTCCCTGAGATCTAATTTTTGTGTTCCTAGATCAACATTGATTCATCTATTTAGATTAAGATGTGCTGGACAATAGAGTTATTTAGTGTTGTGCTTTTCTATTCTGTCAGAGTTATATTGAGCTATTATAGAGTGTAACTGGATGATGGAAGAGATCAAATTGAAATTATATTTTGTTAAATGGAATAAATAAAATTCTGCTAGCCTGTATCATTTGGTTAATTAATAAATAAAGTTTATATTTTATTTGATAGCTTATAGTATTTCTTCCTTCATTTATTTATATTCTCTATATGTTATAAACTTTCTGTAACCTCCCACTGAGTGAAGCTGTAGGATAAACATAAGTAAAAGAGTCTCAGCATTAGTTATGAATCAGATAAAATGATAAATCGTTCTATTCATTAATAGAACTGGTGCCCTGGGCATTTGCTCATATAATGTACATGAGTGGTGATGTGTGAATAGGTTATAATATATATATAAAAAATACATATTTTGTGGGTTCATCCATGTTAAAACTTTTAATATTAATATACTGACATTTCAACTTAGTCACACAAGCCATCCACAAAGTTATAAAAGGTAGAAAGATGGTTGTAGAGGCGCTACAATCACTGATTTGAATAAAATGTTAAAATTCCACCAATAGCAAAAAATGTTAAATTTAAAAATGTTTTTTAAAAAAATCTTTCCAAATAGGAGGAAGTTTGCATGTATCATCTCGCTTATTGATGCAATCTGGCCTTTTAAGTATCTCAATGGCTTCTCTAATTTTGCATTGGTAGACATTATCACATCTGGATATGATCCTGGTATTAGAAAAATCAATTTTATAACGTGAATCTATAGTATGGAGTGAGATAATTTATCTAGGAAAGCCCTCTCTACAGATGAAATTTCGGTTTTAGAAAAAGGTTTCAATTTTGCTTTAACACCTTCCCAGATACCTTTTGAGAAAATTGTTTGTAATGTTGAATCAGCTCTCGATAAAATTGATTCTACATTGGCTGGTTTGGCTAGAGCTGAGATTTGTAATATTTTTAAAAAAGCTAAGCTTCCTAAAAATAATATTTCAAAGAAAGAAAGACAAGCATTAAATAATATAAATCAGACAAATCAATTGTTGTACTTCCAGCTGATAAAGGTAATGCCACAGTTGTAACGGATCGTGACATTTACCACAATAAAATTTTAGATCTGCTTAATGATAAAACTTATAAACTATCAAAAAGAGATCATACTAGGTATTTGGAAAAAACAATAAAAGCTATTATTAATAAATCACCTATTGAAACAGAGATAAAAAATAAAATAATTCCTCGTGAAAAATCTTGTGTCTGTCCAAAATTTTATAGACTTCCAAAAATTCACAAACCAGATACCCCTCTTCATCCAATAGTAAGTGCAATAGGTTCTCCAACTCATATTTTAGCCAGATACTTATCGGATTTCATTAAACCTACAATCCCATCTATTAAATCATATATTAAAAACTCTCTTCATTTTATTTCTGTTTTAAAAAGTTTAAAAATTAATGCTAATGACATTCTGGTCAGTTTTGATGTCGTGTCTTTGTTTACAAACATTCCAATTGATGAAGCATTAAATATAATCTCACAATGTTGCAATTTACCAGACCATTTAATTAAACATTGTCTCTTAAATACATATTTTGTATACAATGGACAGCATTACAGACAAGTTTTTGGTACTCCTATGTGCTCACCTATCTCAGGAGTAATAGCTGATTTATTCACGGAATATATAGAAACTCGTGCTTTAGAATCATCATCTTTAAAACCTCTCATTTGGCTCAGATACATAGATGACACTTTTGTCATATGGCAACATGGAAAAAATAAATTAGATGATTTTTTCTTACCTTTAAATAATATGCATTCTCATATTAAATTTACAATGGAGACAGAGTCTGATGGAAAACTCCCTTTTCTTGATGTTCTAGTCACCAGAACACCAAATAGTTTTTTTTTTATTTATTTACAGAAAGGATACACACCCAGACAGATATTTGCATTTCCATTCTCATCATCACCCAACTCAGATAGTTTCTGTAGCCAAAACTCTTTTAAATAGAGCAATTAACCTTTCAGATGAGACACATCTGAAAGAAGAAATAAATCATATTAATAGTGTTTTATTAGCAAATAGTTATAATTACAAATTTATAAAAAAAAGCCTTATTTCAAGCCCAAAATAGACAAAATAGGAAACAAAAAGATGATAAATCAGCTATTAGGATTTGTGTTCCATATGTAAAAGGAACTACAGACAGTATCGGACGTATATTAAAACACTATAATATAGATACATCATTTTCTGCTCATCAAAAGATCAGCAATATAATAACCAAGCCTAAGGATTCAATCCCTCTTGAATCTCATGGTGTCCATCAAATCTCATGTAAAAATTGTAAAGCTTCTTACATAGGTATGAGTAATCGTCGCATCAGTGTTAGGAGAGATGAGCATGCTAATGAAGTTAAACAACACTCATCATCATCAGCACTCTCACTCCATACTATAAATTCAGGTCATAAAATTGATTTTTCTAGTATCAGGATCATATCCAGATGTGATAATCTCTACCAATGCAAAATTAGAGAAGCCACTGAGATACTTAAAAGGCCAGATTGTATCAATAAGCGAGATGATACATGCAAACTTCCTCCTATTTGGAAAGATTTTTTTAAAAAACATTTCTAAATTTAACATTTTTTGCTATTGGTGGAATTTTAACATTTTATTCAAATCAGTGATTGTAGCGCCTCTACAACCGTCTTTCTACCTTTTATAACTCTGTGGATGGCTTGTGTGACCAAGTCAAAATGTCAGTATATTAATATTAAAAGTTTTAACATGGATGAACCCGCAAAATATGTATTTTATATATTTAACCCGTGTAAATCTTCATTTTAACATATGTTACTGTGTTTAAACTATCAAAGGCATCATAGATGGCAAACAGTAGAAAGATTCAGATATAAGAAATATTTTAAAAAGAAATAAACAATACTTAACCAAGAGTATGTTCTACTGTCTTATAGAATTTGAATGTTATTTGATAAAAGTTAGGTACAGTTTTGATTCAATAATTTTTTCAGTCACTTGTACAAAATTTAAAAGAAATCTATTTCATAGAAATATGGTCAAACTCAATTACAAAATTTATTGTAAACAAACAGGGTTTCTAACTTGATAATTTGGTAAATGAGTGGGATTCTTAATTAAGAAAAAACTGGAAGATATAACAAGACCAGCTCAGAATGTAATTTAATCATTCTGCTTCTATTTGTCATTTGATCCTGTTTCTTCTTGTAATTGTTGTTTTTTCCTGTTCAGCATGATGTATACTGAACTTTTATCAGCAAGTGTAATAATCATTATATGTTGTTAGCCACCATCCAGATCATCTTCAGTTCTTCAGCCATTTCTGGATTTGATGCCACATAATGCCACCTGTCTTTTCATATGCTGCTCAACAGATACTCTCAATATTAAAAAAAAATGTTATGACAACTCAGTATAAGATTGAAGATTGATAAATGAAGACTTTACATATAAACCATTAAAGAGGGTCATTTGCACACATATGTAAATATATATGGAATTCAATTTTTCTGAAAAATAATATCTATCTCCTCTGCTGTCTTTTTCTTTGAACTAAAAGGTACTCTTTCTGTTTATAAACTATTTTATAAGACATTTAATTACATTACCAATAAGCCAAAAATATTGAAGTTAAATAATTTATGGATTTATATTGACATATTTTAGTATTTAGACATTATAAATGCTTATGCCAGTGGATTTGGTATCATGAATATTAAAAATCATTTAATTTCGAATATCCTATAATCGTCTGTTTTTTTTCAACATTTGAGACAAAAGCTTAATATTTTAATTTTTTTTTATAAATTGCTTTTAAAAAAATCACTTCCATGATTATTATTAATTACAGTGTAGATTTAGATCAATATTATATCTAAAGTAAAATTTTAAATGAACAAGACAATTGAAAAAATAAAATAAAAGGATGGAAATAAATTTTATTTTATTGTTTGAATTTAATAATGAACTTTGTCTCAGAAAGTATTCAAAAACAATTAATTTATGTGTGTGTTTAATGTAGTGTGCCCATGGCTATACAAATCATTTGATAAGCTGGTTTAATTTATTAGCAGTTGTTTATTTGCTCTGTTTATGCCTCGTGTTTTAAAATGAAAGAATTAGTATATATATATATTTAAGGGTGTCTGTACATTTTATTTAATAACTCCCTGGGTATTTAATCACCACACAAAAATTTATTATATGTTTGCTGACTTCCCCATGATCTATATTATTTGTACTTGAGGTACTCATGGATAATTCTGTTTTGCTTTGAATGAATAAATTTTTCCCTCTGAATTATATTTTTCCTCTCGTTATATTCTGGATCAGCCAACAAGATTCAGAGACCTAGCAAAAGTACTTCAAACCCAGTATGTTCGGGATATGGTAGTCATGGAACAGTACTAAGCTTTAACCTATTTGCCAGTGCTCCAAAATCTCCACTATCCAACCAACGCTCCTGATGCTACTAATGGTTATCACTTTTCTTCAGTCCCAGTGGTCAGGGTAGGAACAAAGACTCTCAATTCAAACTTAGCCTATCCTGCACTAGACTTTATTAATTTAATCTAAGATACTCATTAAATACTTTAATATAGCTCAAAATATTATTTTTTGAATATTTCATAGGTTTTGGATACATACATATATGACTTAATCAAGTGTGGATGTGGTTGAGTGGATATGATGAACCAGGGAATGACATGACAACGGTGTAGATATATACAATTTATTAACACAATTCATTAGAAAATATAAATAATAATAACCATGTTTGAATCTTATTATGATCATGTATGGGTTTACATTTTCAAACCAAAAAATAATAATTACAATGTTTGATTATTAGTTATTGATAATGGTAGAGAATTTAGATACCACTAGGATAAATATATGATTTTACCAAGAATTTACAATATTCAAACATAAGTTATTTACAAAGGTACAGTATTTTAGATATGACTAGGATAAATGTATAATTTTTACAAAGAAGTCATCTGTCAATAATGACAACCAAGATTACGAACTATTAAATCTAATGATTACAATAATGAACATCAGCATTAGATAGGTGTGTGCATCATAATGAAGTCATACTGGATTCATGACAACAACAATTGTGAATCAAAACAATAATTATAAATTAATCAGAAATGATAGCTACACACATAGTAAATAATCAGTATTATACGTGTGTCTGTCTTATCATAGAACAAATTTTTATATTAAGAATAATATTTTATCAAGAGATATGCCACCATAACAATTAATATGCCAATTTTGAAGAGCAAACACAATACCTGGTTATATTAAGTCAGAGGCCAAATGAATATATATAATAAATTTATGCGTGTGTTTCCATACATAGGGGACGTTAAGTATATATATATTTATTATTATTATTATATTTTATTGTTAGTATTCCCAGCAGGAGTTATGGACAAAAGCATAATTTTAGCTTCCTTCATTATTAATAGTTATATGAAAAATATGGCTTATCTATTTCACACAGAATTAACAACAGGTATGATTAAGAAATCTAATTACAGCATTCAGTGGCGTCTGGGTTTCAATCCTGTGCTGGTTATATTATTAGCATTGGCAAACATGGGCCAATCTCCTTTGTCGAGCAGTAATATATATATATATATATATATATGTTCCTATGATAACACATCCGCATTCAGCTTGGCTTGTGTAGAAAATAATAGAGCATGGGCTTTGAATCTCTATCGTTATAGAGTCTACCCATTCATCAGCTCAAAGAAAACCTTGGCTATCTCGTATCGCCAGGACCGGTAACATACCCGTGTGGCAGTCCGCATAGCATACTCGACATCTATTCTTTATTAAAAGCCATATAGGCACAGATCAATCTATTAAGCCACTGATATATTTGCCCATTAAAAGCATTAACTTATATCTGCATAGATATTTTCCTAAACCTGTATTTAATAAGTAATAATGGGGAAATTCGACAACCATATCTTATAGGCTATAAAACGCCCAAGTGTTTCAAATATAAATCTTAATCATAAAATGCTAAAGAGGCAAAAAAAATACTACTGCTGGGATATTTTTTCCCCAAATGCATGCATCACTAAATATACATATAGAGTGAGATGAACACATATCCTTACAATAAGTAATATTGCCCATTTTTGATTTTAAAAAGAAGCACTGTCATTATTATTATTTTTATTTCTACATTTAAATAAACGCATATATATATATATTATTTCATTTTTTTAATTGTCACAAAGAATCTTAATCTAAATCAAATAAAATAATTTTAACATTCATTTATATTTTAAATTTCTTTACCCAGTGTACTGTGATTATGCGTATACGGTAAGAGGGCAGATACAGATATTTGATTTCTTTTCTCTCTCTCTCTCTCTTTTTTTATTAAATAAATGACATTTTTAACTAAGCCAGAATTAGACACGATTTAAGAAATTGGTTTAATAGTACAATATCATTTGTCCCCATACTTGACTAGATTGGCATATATCGGCATATCTCAAAATAAAACATATAAAAGCTGTATTTATAGACTCTATAATAATCTTTTGTTCCACTTAGAATTATACATTACACTTTTTTTAAACCATTAATTAGTAATCTAGTTATAATTCAAATTGACTTGTTAAAACAATAATAGAAAAAAAACTAAACACTCATATATATATATATATATAACTGTCCCCTTGAAACACATCTTTTTAAGATAGTCTTTTACGAATTTTATAAATTTAAGGAAATTAAATGTTCGAATTTTTATAGAAGGCATTCTTAAGATATAAATACTTTTTTTTTTTTTTTTTTAAAGATAGAAAGTTTATACTTGCGATAGATTATGGTGTCACTTTGCTTGATGCAGATTTTTTTTCCCACTGGTCCACTCATTGTCAGGATCGACCTTGGGCTTTACTGGATTCAGGATAGATTGGCTTCGAGTTGTTTCTCTATTTTCTTTCGATGGATTACTGTGTCACTTTGATTGAGGCAGATATTTTTCTACTGGTGCACTCATTGACAGGATCGACCTTGGGCTTTACTGGACTCAGGATAGACCGGCTTCGACGTTGGTTCTCCATCTTCTTTCATAGCAGCAGCATGGGATCAATTGTCTTTCTTCCTCTTCTTTAGATGCATTTTTCTGGAGATTTTTCAGAGAAGGGCAAGATAAATTCTTTTCTACTCACAGACAATAGCGTTGATCTATTCTCAGCTTAAATATAATCAATTGCTCTGTTAGAGAGAGTCACTGACTCTTCAAACTTTTACTTTAAAAAAAGTTTTTTTTCACTGCCAACAACTTTATTTTTATTCTTTGACTGCTTGAGTTTGACATCTTGGTTCTTTGACTTTGACTGACCCCTCTCGAAAATTTAGCCCAGTATTTATAAAAACTTTTGCTAAGCTACTCTTTGTTTTCTATATTTTTTAACACCTATACTATAACTGCCTTGGTTAGAAAAGAAAACAGACCGCATTATTGATCTTTGATTTAAATCAATTTAAAGATAAAAAAAATAGTTTAACACTTCCATGTAACTAGCTGGGTTGATCTTTTATCTAAAACAGGTGACACAATCCTGTTAAGATTACATCAAGGTATGAAAATCTTACTTGCCTTTTTAATGGCCTCAAGGATGAGAAAATAAATTCACACTTACATGCAATTACATTTTTCGGAATGTTTAAGAAATAAACAGAATCATCAAAATGTTATTCGCAAGGAAAGAATCCCCTTTAGGACAAATATATAAGACAATGGAAATATATTTTTCTTTCTAAATATATATAAAAAATGCATTTCAATAAAACAATATATATACATGAGCCCTCTCATTCATCAAGACACACACCTATACAAACAAATAAAAATGAAAAATTAGATATTTGAGCTTTAAAAAAATTTAAGCTCTGTGTGTGTCAACACACTGAACGCTTCAGTATGAACATTTATATTGGATTTAGGCAACTTTATTATTGATTGTTTGTTTAATGCAAAAGTAAAAACTATATGTGTGCACATCTTGATAAGTCATAATTATTAATTAAACTTCAGAGATATCCAATAATGTAATAAAAATTTTGTGAAGTGTAATAATTAGAGCCATTAGGTACCAAATGCACACCACACTAAAATAAAAAAAAATCATTACTATTTAGATGTTGCTGTATTTAAACTATATTATAATTAAACCAGATATATTTGAATTATTGTATTCAAACTCTGATATATATTTAAACTATTGTATTTGAACTCTGATATGTCTGAGCTCTATTATAATTGAACTGCATTATATTATGCTGTGTTATATTGGAAATAAACATTTCTTTGCTGATTGTTACATTTGTTGCAGCATTTTGTTTATTATTATCTGCTCTGCCAATTGATATTTATTAACAATGATATAGAGACAATATTAAATGTATTAGAGATGGTATAGCTGTGGTATATCCTCACCATTAAACTAATTTTTTAAGCTCTAAGTGTAGTAATGTTTTCTGGTGTTAGATATTGTGTATGTTCTGTCTTACAATATACATAAATATGTATATTGTACAAGGTACATACTTTTTGATACTTCATATATTTGTATCTTACAGGTTTCAACACACATATATATTAAGCCATTTTCCTTTGATATTTTTCTTGTTCATTTCTAAAGCAAAAACTTATTTATATGGTTCAGAATATTCATCATCATCAACCATTATCAATCCACTGCAGGATGAAGGTCTCTCTAAGTTCAATCTATCTTTTCCTATCTTTAGCTTCTCTTCTCCACATCATCCCTGCACACTTTCTTATTTTATCCACCCATTTAACATGTGGTCTCTTTCTGGGTCTTTTACAATCTCTTGGAATCCAGTTTAAAATTTAATTGCCCATCTGTTATCACCTCTTCTAACAATATGTCCAGCCCAACTCCACTTCAGTCTTTTAATTTTTTCAATGATGTCAGTAACACCTGTTTGTTCTCTTACCTATACATTGCATTTTTGATCCCTTCTTGTTATTCCCAACGACTTCTTTGAGTGGTTTGAAGTCTCTGTATTGCTCTTTTATTAAGTGTCCAAGTCTCACATTCATAAGTAAAAACTGGCAAAATACATTTATTAAAAACCTTCCTTTTCAAACACATAGGCATATTTCCTTTTAGTATCAAGTTATTTCTACCAAAAGCACTCCAACCAAGTTTAATTGTATGATTAATTTCATCCATTATATTTCCATCTGTATTAATAATCTGTCCAAGGTATTTGTAACTGTTAACATCTTCTAACTCATCATAATCAATCTTTATTTTCATATTTTGAAAAAATCTATTAAACATTACTTTAGTCTTTTTATCATTAATCTTTAGTCCTACTTTCCTACTTTCATCTGATAATTCCTGCAACATTTCCTGCAGCTCTGAAGCATTATTTGCAAAAACAACTACATAATCTGCAAAATCTAAATGATTTAAATAATCTCCATTTACTTTCACTCCTTTAGTTTCCCATTTTAATCCACAAAATACTTCTTGCAGCACTTCTGTAAAAAGTTTTGGAGATATGGAGTCACCCTGTCTTAAACCCTTTTCAATGTTGATTTTCCTACTATCATTATGTAATCTAATTGTTGCTGTTGCATTTCTATAAATATTCTTCAAAATATGACAATATCCTGGATCTACACCTTGATGATCTAATGCTTTAATCACTGAAGAAATGTTTATAGAATCAAATGCTTTTTCATAGCCTACAAATCCTAAACATAATGGCAACTAATATTCATTTGTCCTTTCTATAATTTCTCTCAATATCTGGATATGATCTACTCTACTAAAACCACTTTTAAATCCAGCTTATTCTCTTGCTTGGTGGAAATCCAGTGTTTTCTGTAGATGAGTTGTAATTATCTTAGTAAAATTTTTGTATAAAACTGATAAAAAACTGATAGGTCTGTAATTTCTAATGTCTTCTTTATCACCCTTTTTAAATATTAATATTAATATGGCATTTTTCCAATTATCTGGTACATCTTTATCATTTAGACATTTGGTATATAACTTTGCTAAAAAAATTTCTATTTCTTCACCTGCCTCTTTTAATATATCAATTACAATTCCATCATTACCTGGAGCCTTCCCTTTCTTCATAAATTTAATTGCATATCTCACTTCCTCATTCAAAATTCTGGGCAATTCTGAAGATATAATATGTATAGGAAACACTTGTTCTTTATTACTATATAATTTTTGATATAAGTCTTCTACACATTTTATGATGTCATCTCTCTTTTTAGTAATAATGCCATCTTTTTTTTCTTATTGCAGATATAAATTTCCTACCAATACCAAAATGTTGTTTTACACACTTTAGACTTTTATTCTCTTCTACAGCTTTCCTTGCTAGTTCAAAATTATACTTTCTTACATCATTTTCAAATATTTTCCATACCATTTTACAAAATTTGAGATACTCAATCTTTTTTAATGCATCATTGTTGTCTATCCTCATATTCATTCTTTTCTTCATAAATTCTCTTGTTTCAGTAGAAATTTTATTGGTCAATTTCTGCTTTTTTCTACCAGCTATCTTTGTTGCAGTTTTTAAAAGTATATCGCTTATTTTCCTATTAATGCCATTCAAATTTGAATCATGTTGAAAATCTACTAATACTTGAAACCGATTTATAAGTTCTAAATTAAATTCAATAGAATGTTTTTGAGGATTAGGAATATCAACTGTCAATATTGTTTTTCTTAATAATTTTTTTCTCTCTAGTTTTGCATTAACATGTATCTTATATAAATATTACCAAAATCACACTTTTCTTTATGTTTGCCGTAATATCATATAAATACAATTTATCCAAACTTCTAACACTTTTTAGCAAACTTTATTTGTACATACACCTACGTTTCAACTGACCTGCAGTCTTCTTCAGAGCTATGATATAATGAACAAAAAAACAACTATATAATAACACCATAAAAAAATTTTTAAACAATAAAAAAGCTAAAAACAACATAAAATATATATATTAAAAACCTGAAATAAATAATCAAACCCATATAAAACAATTAATATAAAATAAAATGTACTACATAAATAAAAAATAAATATAAATTATACATGTGTATTCTTAACTTTATACATATATACATTCAAGGACAACTATTAATCTAAATATTATCTATTTTATTATTATTAACAATCTACTAATTATCTGTATTCTTCATAAACTTAAACTTTATGATTAGTAATTAAAGTTCTTTTAATTTTAAATCATATTTATTATTTTCTTACTCATTCTTCTTTTAAAATTAATATTTTATATTTATTATTGCTGAATATTTAAAACCTATAAACTTTATAATCTTTACACTTACTAAGGTTATTCTGATCTTCTAAATAAAATAATGAAAAATTGTTTTTTTCAAAAAATTATCTTATACCCTAGCTCCCTCTATTACATATTATTTAAACTAAATATATATCCCCTACAACTCTTTATTTATATATATTTTTACACTTTAACTTTTATTATATAATACTCATAAATTTATATTATACTTCTTTATATGTTTTTATATATATAAACCCTACAACTTTATTTACATATATATTTTTTTATTTTATATATTTTAACTTTTATCATTATTTTTATATAATTCTTATAAAAAATTTTTATACTGTTTTATATGTAAATATTATGCTAAGTTTATTAATTTATTTATTTATTATTATTTTTTATTATTTAATATCTATAAATATACCTAAATTTATACTCCTATTTAACCTAACATTTTTTATCACCCCCAACTTATTTATTAACAATTATCTCTTTACATATTTACCTCTATATATCTTATTTAATAACACTACCAATCTCATCCTAATCCCAGAATCTCTATTAAATTCTGGTTTTATCTTTCTTATTAATATAGCTTCTTTTATTTTCCTTTCTTTAATACTTTTTATATATAACTTCATTTTTATTGAACTTTGTGTAAATTTGTGTTCTGTTTCTATTGTATGTATATATATTGGTGATTTATTATCTGCCATATGTTGTTTTAGTCTTGTTTTTATATAATTTTTTGTTTCTCCCACATATTTGTTATCAATCCCAGTATCTAGACATTGGTTGTAGACATATGGCAGATAATAAATCACCAATATATATACATACAAAAGAAACAGGACACAAATTTACACAAAGTTCAATAAAAATGAAGTTATATACAAAAAGTATTAAAGAAAGGAAAATAAAAGAAGCTATATTAATAAGAAAGATAAAACCAGAATTTAATAGAGATTCTGGGATTAGGATGAGATTGGTATAGTTATTAAATAAGATATATAGAGGTAAATATGTAAAGAGATAATTGTTAATAAATAAGTTGGGGGTGATAAAAATGTTAGGTTAAATAGGAGTATAAATTTAGGTATATTTATAGATATTAAATAATAAAAAATAATAATAAATAAATAAATTAATAAACTTAGCATAATATTTACATATAAAACAGTATAAAAAATTTTTTATAAGAATTATATAAAAATAATGATAAAAGTTAAAATATATAAAATAAAAAAATATATATGTAAATAAAGTTGTAGGGTTTATATATATATAAAACATATAAAGAAGTATAATATAAATTTATGAGTATTATATAATAAAAGTTAAAGTGTAAAAAAAAATAAATATATATATATATATATAAATAAAGAGTTGTAGGGGATATATATTTAGTTTAAATAATATGTAATAGAGGGAGCTAGGGTATAAGATAATTTTTTGAAAAAAACGATTTTTCATTATTTTATTTAGAAGATCAGAATAACCTTAGTAAGTGTAAAGATTATAAAGTTTATAGGTTTTAAATATTCAGCAATAATAAATATAAAATATTAATTTTAAAAGAAGAATGAGTAAGAAAATAATAAATATGATTTAAAATTAAAAGAACTTTAATTACTAATCATAAAGTTTAAGTTTATGAAGAATACAGATAATTAGTAGATTGTTAATAATAATAAAATAGATAATATTTAGATTAATAGTTGTCCTTGAATGTATATATGTATAAAGTTAAGAATACACATGTATAATTTATATTTATTTTTTATTTATGTAGTACATTTTATTTTATATTAATTGTTTTATATGGGTTTGATTATTTATTTCAGGTTTTTAATATATATATTTTATGTTGTTTTTAGTTTTTTTATTGTTTAAAAAAATTTTTATGGTGTTATTATATAGTTGTTTTTTTGTTCATTATATCATAGCTCTGAAGAAGACTGCAGGTCAGTTGAAACGTAGGTGTATGTACAAATAAAGTTTGCTAAAAAGTGTTTGAAGTTTGGATAAATTGTATTTATGTAACTTATATCTTACTAATCGATGATCATTTCCTGTGTTAAATTTATTAAGAACATTACAATCTTGAAATATGTATTTTCGGTTAGTCAAAATATAATCCAATTCTGCTGTACCTTCATTTGGATGCTTCCATGTCCATTTCCTTCTAACATTTTTCTCTAAAAAAGAATTCATAATATAAAGTTTTTCTTTTTCTGCAAACTCCACAAGTCTATGTCCTCTCTCATTTCTATTACCATAACCAAAATTACCTACAGCATTTTCATCTTTCATTTGTTTACCAATTCTAGCATTAAAGTCTCCCATAACAATTTTAAAATGTTGTTTACTCTGATCAAAAGCCTTTTGTACATCCATATAAAAATCTTCTATAACTTCATCACTACGAAAACTTGTTGGGGCATAAACCTGAATTATCTGCATTTGGTATCTGCTATTAAGTTGTAAAACTAATCTTGCCACTCTGTCTGATACACCATCAATCTCCACAATGTTATTCTTCAATTTTTTATTTATAATGAATCCTACTCCACTTGTATTTCCAATATCTGTGCCTTTATAGTAGAGTATATGTCCACTTTTTAAATCAATTGTTTCTTCACCTTTTCTTCTAACTTCACAAAGTCCAATAATGTCCCATTTAATATAAGACAGTTCTTCTTTTAACTCTTGAAATCTTCCTTCACTTGAAAGTGATCTGCAGTTGTAAGTACCTAAATAAAAAGTTGTCATCTAATGGCAGCCTGAGTCTGCAATCAGGGGATTCTTTGCACCCTGTGCCTTTGGCCACCATCCACTGCCTTGGCTGGTGACTTTACAGCCTCCTGGGAATAAGGGCCATGATTTATTTTTGTCTGTCATGATTGTATATTTTGAAAAAATATTCTTAAACTCGGAGGTAAAAAGCCAATAAACTCACCACACTGGCTAATATGTGTCGGTGAGCAGCACGTCCATGTTCATATACTATATGAATAATCACATAGTAATAACAGCTGCAATGACAAGAACATATGGAGTGGACATTAGGAATTTTCCCTGCTCAGTTCCTTTAAGGCCTCCAAGAGGAATCAAAGGGTCTTCTTTCAGTTAATAGCAAACTCCTTTCTGCAGCCTCTGAATATTAGCATGACCAAATTATATATTCAAACAAACAACAATCAAAGGCATTAGTATGAAAGACATGATTATATTTCCTGGTCATCCAAAACCCCAAGTGATAATATAATATATTTTCTTGGAAGTAGTAAAACTTCGTCCTAAATTTGAAACTGCTTTAATTATTGTTTTTTAGGTGCCAGTGAATCAGTTTACTGAACACACAATGTTGATGTTAACCAACTACTTATAACTTATTAAATGTTTCATGTTTTTAATTAGATTATAAGTAATTGCTGTGTTCTAATCAATAAATAATACAAATTACCAAAAATATAAAATATTAATTTATTCATCCTACTCGTAAGATGTTACTAGCATATACATATGATAGCCAATTGTTAATAAATATAATTTTAATTAACTTTATGCAGATTACACACAGATGTTAATAAATAGAAATACACATAATGTTTATACAGATTACACATAAATAACAATAATTAGAAATATAAATACAATTTATATTAATAAGAAGGTTCTCTGGATGAACGTTCTTATCCAATTCTAGTTGTTTTATAGAGAATTTGTTTTCTTTGACTAAAAATTACATTTTAAAAATGTTTGTACTATTTTTACCATGAATGCATTTTTATTATCAATGTACAGTTGTGACATTTATCATGACCATGATTTTAAGGTTCTTAATATTTTTTCCCATGAGATCTGTCATGGAATGGCTCCTTATTAATATAGCACAGATTTGTAGTGGAGATATAAAGGCATAGTGATGGACATCTGAGCATCATCTCAGCAGCAGGATAAGTATATGGCACCAGAAAATTATCTGGTTTTAGTGGTGTATCTGGGTCTTTACTGTTGTAGAGGTAAAAGTTTCCACATGGTCAAATATGTCTTTAATTTTCTGTGGACCTTTTTCATGTAATTTAAAGCTCTACTATTTTCTTTTGTAGAATGATAACAACTATTTTTCAATAATACTCTCAGGATCATTTTTATAACTTGGTGCATGTGTGTTTTTTCTGGGAATTTACCCCCCTTCCCTTTGTTATTTTCATATAATTTATTTTGAAATTGTTTACAAAGTCAACAGATAATTCTTCTGTTTATGCACTTCGAGCTACACATATTTCATATATACTTAACTGTCGAATAAACTGCATACTGTGCAAAAGATAAATATAAAATTATGTTTGATGTAACAATTTATTTGTACATTTTTTTTTGTTTTAAAATAAGATTAAAGATAACCTCAGAAATACCTTTATTGCATATAGACGTTTTGATTAGTTACAGTGATTTTTTATAAAAAGTCTAACACCTTTCTTGAATTATAAGTAAATAGATTAAATATCACTTTTAATTATAAATACTGGTTCTCTGTTTTGGATGGTTACATAAATAGATTCATTACTAATTACTAAAGTACAAGTATTATTAATATTTTTTTCTTTATTCCACTTCCCTGACTTAATACCAATACACATTGTACAATGTTAACATTACAATCCTTCTTGATGCGATGGAGAATACAATCAAAATCAGGTTAACTTGGCTGATTTCATTCTTAACCAATTAATGTTAAAACTTTTGATAATACAGAATTTTAAACATAATTATTTTAGTCATGCTCACTATTTTCTATGACTTACACACTGGGATATTATTAAACTAATATGGCTATCTTTTTAAAACTAATCTTTTTAAAGTGTTTTAGCAAGTGATCATTATAAATGCCCTTTTCCTTCTTTTCATTGTCTAGGGTGATTGAACTATTTTGTCTAATAATTTGATATGAGTGTTCAGCTAGTTTGCATAATATAAATCCATATATTATCTTTTTATGTGAAGATATGAGATGAAGAACATTTCTTATGTTGTCTTTTCTCTCAGCTTTTTATTTTAACTTACATAATTCTTTCATTTGTTTTTTTATGACATTGACATGCTCTAAGATGATAGACAGTTTTTTTTTATAATTTTGTTGGTCTCATTGATTATCCAATTAATATAATATACAACCTGAGGCAGTAGCTTTATTCCTACTTTATGATTAGATGATACATATAATCAAAATAATTACCCAGCTCCTGCATAACATTTGCAGAAGTTAAACTATGGATTCCATATTAACATTAAAATAAGACTGATGGCCATTTTCTTCATCCAATCCCACCATTTTATGTTCAACCATTCATTGCTTTTGTGGTGAATAATGGAGTTTACTGATGTTCATAAGATTTGTTTTATTGATTTAATTCTTTGACAAACTTCACATCCATTCAAGATGGACACTACATTGAATCTCATTTTAAAATAGTAGCTGCTTAATTTTATTTGCACCATAATAAAAATATAGACAGTGAGTACATATGATAAACAGATTTTGCATGTTCTTAGGCACTACCCATCTCCTATTTCTATTTAAGTCAATTTCATATTGTGGTATTTTCTCTTTCAATTAGTATTATTCCTGGCAAGTTCCAATATGGTCATTTTCCTGCACATTTTTATCATACATTTTATTTTATCATCCTGCACATTTTCATCACACATTTTGTTCTCTAGATTTGTAATAATTTTCTGATATTAGGGACCTTATTGTTTACTGAACAGATGTAAATCTTTATCCATGAACTTACATATTTCCAGTTTGATGGTTGCCTGGCATACACCCTTGACCTCTTGGTATCTTAAGCTAGTTCGAACAGGATGATGACTCAAGATATTTTTGATCTCTTACAATACTTAACCGTGTAATTAAATTCTTGCAGAAAAGGAGCTGTGGTTGATAAATTGTATGGTTTTGGCCAGAATTATCAAATTTTCTAGAATGCCCATACCACTGCTAACACTTTCTTTTTAGTGACCAATTAATTAGGTTCTGGACCTTGCATGAGCTTGAATTTGGGATAGCAATCTTCCTGTATTTGTAATTGTGTAGCTTCCAGTCCATATTCACTTCTGTCTATATAATAAATGGCTTTTTAAAATCAGGATATGCCAGCATTACTTGTTTGAGAAACTTATTACTAATATGTTGAAAAACTTAAACATGCATCAAACATCCTTTTCCATGGTACATTTTTTGTGACAACTACAGAAGGGGCTACATGTTTATAACAAATTTTTTTTAAAATTTAAGATGCACAACCCTAAAAATGAACATATCTGCCTTTTTGTACTAAGTGCAAAAAAATTTTAATGGCTTGAAATTTATCTGGGTATGGTTTAATGTCCTTCTTACTCACCAGGTGTTCCAAAAAACCTTTCTATAGTGATATATGGCTTTTCTGTATTCTTAGTCTCACATGCTTTTAAAATAACTGTAATTGATGGACATTATGTCACTTGATGTAATAATTACCTCTTCATATACATTATGACCATGTTTGTAGGTGATAGTATTTGGTACAAACATTTCAAATCCTCCCACTATTTTTCAATCTAAACAATACCTGGTTAAATTGATATGAAAGTGCATTGTACCTGAAGTTTATGTGCTGGCAATCATCAGGTTATAGTTTTATCTGCCAATGTAACCGACAGTCAAATTGATGGTGATAAAAATAGTTTTTCTTTTGAATTTAATTAATAAATCAGTAAATGGGTGGAGGTATGTTGAATTTAATTAATAAGCATTAATGAGGGAAAATATACTTTAATCAAGCAGTGTAATTTGAATCAACAGTCTAATGCCTAAGCAGAACCCAATGGAACCATTTTTTCCCATACTATCATAAGATAATTGTTGAAGGGTAATGCATATTTAGATATCACCCCTCACTTTAACATTTGAAATAACTTTTTCTACCTTTTCTCTATACTACTCATGAGGCACCATATATAATTGTGCCTGGTACAGCTGATTATATATTACTTTAATATGATTTACACAACATTTAATAACTCCAGGTATACTGAAAAATTTGGATTGGTATTGGGAAAAAAGTTCTTCAAATCAATTTTTTTTGTTTTTCTATCTCATCTATGTATTCATGAGGCACCATATGTGTTTGTTATGATACATTGGTTATCATTTTAATATGATTTCCATGCTCTTCAATAACCCCAGGTATACTGAAAAAATTGGATTGGTATTGAGAAAAAAGGTATTCAAATTAATTTTTCTATTTTTGCATGTGGTGACTTCGTAAGCTTGGCATTCACTTCCTGTCACTCAACCATTTTTGTACATAAAATACCTCAATATATAGATGCAAATCTTTTGGCCAGAAGATTACAACTTCTCCCTCACAAATAATTTGACTTTTTTGTAGTCTATTTTGTAATGTTTTATACATCAAATCAGACCCCAAAATATACATCATGTACTAATTTTTTTAGGATCAAAAACACATGGAGTACATATGTTTTTCCACTCCTATCTGCACCAAGACTTGCTTGTTGTCTAATTTGGCCTTCCTGTTACTGACAAGGGATTCTTGTACCAATTTCAAAGGGAGGATTTGAATATTAGTTTTTGTTAGCAATACATATGTATGGTTTCAGATATTACTAATATTTGGTTGCCTGAGTCAAATAAAGCATATACTTTTATGTGGATTGTTTTGGAATCTTGGGACAACTCTGCAAAGCGAATTTAGTTCTCTTTTTATCCCATTCAAAAATTGAGTTATCTACTTCAATTCTTTTTATTCCATTCACAAATTGACTTATCTACTTCTTTAATTGTAGCATGCTTTCTATGTTGTTTTTCTATTTCATCCTGGGCCTTGAATCATGGAATATGTCCTTGAGGGCCTTGTCATCTTTGAGACCTCATCTTTATCTTGATTTTGATTTGATTTCCACATGAGGACAATGATTGTTGTAGATTCTCATTACTCAGTATATTGAATACACTTCCTGTTCAATGGAACATTCATATTTTTTTTCTGCTACTTGTGGATTTTTTCTGTTTTTTCTTATTCCATGGTATAGATGTTTTTCCCTTTTTATTCAATCCTAATGTATCTATAAGATGCTCATTCTTCTTGGAAGAAAATTTGTTGAGAGGTTTAGCAACAGCCTTGTCATTTCCAGTTAAGTTATTGTTGAAAGCACTAAGCCTTCCATCTCATACCCCACATGACTTGGAATATTACATATTACAATTCTAAAAATTTTATTTTCTGCTTTTGGACACACCATTACAGTCTAAAGTTTAGCTATTGAGTTTTTAAACAATGGATATGTTCACTTGGGGACCTGGTGATTAATGGCTTCTTGGCAATCTTCCTTACAGTAGCTATTCATTATTGCTTACTTTTACTGTGCCAAATTATTAGATTTCTCAAATAAAGACTCCCACCATGATTGTAAAGTTCTTTGCAGTGGCTGATAGCAACTACCAGCTTAACTTCCTCATTCATGAAGTTGATTATCAAAATATTTTTCAAACTACATGAGGTACTCTATAGGTCACTTTCTAATGTAACTATTAAAAAATCTGATTTTCAAAAAAACTGATTCACCATGCTGGATGGATACTCTGTTTTGTTTGTATTGACCTACATACATCTCTTCTCTTTTTGAGTCCTTACTTCTGACCCATCAATCTGTTGTGTTAAGCTATTCATTACCACCCACAACTTAGTTATTGTGCCTTTATTTTCATGGCACAGTAAGTCCATGGTCACTTGTATTTGTTTCTTCTTACTCTGGAGTTTTTTTTAATTTTCCTGTTTGTTGGCACCAATGTTTGTCTCCATTTTCTCAACATTGACATTAAGGCTATCTATCCCTTCATCTACTCTTTGTGTCACATCATCATTTTGTTTTCTTACTTTCTCTTCACAATACTATTAATTCCCTTTCTAAGATTTGAAATACAAGATTCTCATACTTGGAACCTAATTGTAAATACAGGGGATTTGAACTCAGACTAAATTCAAACCCCCTATATTTACCTCTCTAATTGTTTTTCTATTTTCATCAACTATTTCTTTACATCTACTTACCATTTTATACTTAATTTCTTTCAGAATTTCTTTAATTTTTTTTATCATTGAATGGGGCAGTATTCTTCTTGTTTTCATTTTGCTGATCTCTGATGTAAAGTCTTCAATTGTTTTATTATTTCTTAACTTCATATATGTGATATATTTTCTATTTTTTAAATTAATATTAACTAATGCATTATTTTATTTCCAAGATAATACTTAATAATTAATATTATATTCTATTTCTAATTCTATTTAATAATGCCTTTTTTTATTATTTCAAAAAAGTACTACATATTAATTAGTATTACATTCTAGTTCTAATTTCATTTAATAATGTGTCATTTTATTTTTAAGACTTAGTACACAATAATTAATAATATGTTCTATTTCTAACTATATAATAATGCATCATTTTATTTCTAAGACTTAGTATTTAACAATTAATATTATATTCTATGTCTAACTCTTGTTAATAATGCATTATTTTATTTCAAAGAATTACTAATTACTAATTAATATTGCATTCACCAATCCCCCTTCCCTCTACTGCCTCATTTTCTAGTTGATTGTGTCATTTATCAGCCTATATGTACCTGTATTTGTTTTAGTTTTACTTTTAACAATTCACATGGAGAGTTTCAAACAAAAATCAATTAAAGAAAAACAAAATGGTTCAAACAAAAATCCACTTCTCTCTTTTTTTATGAACAGTTATAATTTTTTACCATTTACGATTTTTTTCCAACTGATTTTTTTTTTCTGCCTCATATTTTTATCTCACAGGTTATGATTTTTTTGTTTTGTAACCTTATTTCGAGCCACAATTGTACTGAGTATGTCCTTTTGATATCTTGTCTATACTTATGTAATATGAGTTTAAGATTAAGAAACACCATGGTCTTTCTTCTCAGTGCCTGATAAGGCAGAATGAATGTTTGTGTAAATGATAAATATTTTTCCAATACATGTATACTATTATGACAGACAAAAATAAAGCTGGGCCCTTATTCCCAGGAGGCTGTAAAGTCACTAACCAAGGCAGTGGTTGGTGGCCAAAGGCGGAGGGTGCTAAGAATCCCCTGATTGTGGACCCAGGCTGCCATTTGATGACGACTTTTTATTTAGGTACTTAAAACTGCAGATCACTTTCAAGTGAAGGAAGATTGCAAGAATTAGAAGAAGAACTCTCTTATATTAAATGGGACATTATTGGACTTTGTGAAGTTAGAAGAAAAGGTGAAGAGACAATTGATTTAAAAAGTGGACATATACTCTATTATAAAGGCACAAATATTGGAAATACAAGTGGAGTAGGATTCATTATAAATAAAAAGTGGAAGAACAATATTGTGGAGATTGATGGTGTACCAGACAGAGTGGCAAGATTAGTTATACAACTTAATAGCAGATATCAAATGCAGATAATTCAGGTTTATGCCCCAACAAGTTCTCATAGTGATGAAGTAGTAGAAGATTTTTATATGGATGTACAAAAGGCTTTTGATCAGAGTAAACAACATTTTAAAATCGTTATGGAAGACTTTAATGCTAGAATTGGTAAACAAATGAAAGATGAAAGTGCTGTAGGTAATTTTGGTTATGGTAATAGAAATGAGAGAGGACATAGACTTGTGGAGTTTGCAGAAAAAGAAAAACTTTATATTATGAATTCTTTTTTTGAGAAAAATGTTAAAAGGAAATGGACATGGAAGCATCCAAATGAAGGTACAGCAGAATTGGATTATATTTTGACTAATAGGAAATACATATTTCAAGATTGTAATGTTCTTAATAAATTTAACACAGGAAGTGATCATCGATTAGTAAGGTGTAAGATACGTGTTAATGTGAAACTAGAGAGACAAAAAATATTAAGAAAAACAATATTTACAGTTGATATTCCTAATCTTCAGAAACATTCTAATGAATTTAAATTAGAACTTAGAAATCAGTTTCAAGTATTAGTAGATTTTGAGCATGATTCAGATTTGAATGAAATTAATATGAAAATAACTGATACCCTTTTAAAAACTGCAACAAAGGTAGCTGGTAGAAAAAAGCAGCAATTGAACAATAAAATTTCTACTGAGACTAGAGAATTTATGAAGAAAAGAAGGAATATGAAGATATACAAAAATGATGCATTAAAAAGAATTGAATATCTCGAATTTTGTAAAATGGTGCGGAAAAGAGTTGAAAATGATATAAGAAAGTATAATTGTGAACTAGCAAGGAAAGCTGTAGAAGAAAATAAAAGTCTTAAAAATGTAAAACAACATTTTGGTATTGGTAGGAAATTTATATCTGCAATAAGAAAAAAAGATGGAATTGTTACTAAAAAGAGAGATGACATCATGAAATTGGTAGAAGATTTTTATCAAGAATTATATAGTAATAAAGAACAAGTACCTCCTATATCTATTACATCTTCTGAATTGCCCAGAATTTTAAATGAAGAAGTGAGACATGCAATTAAATGTATGAAGAAGGGAAAGGCTCCAGGTAATGATGGAATTATAATTGATATATTAAAAGAAGCAGGTGAAGAAATAGAAATTTTTTTAGCAAAGTTATATACCAAATGTCTAAATGATAAAGATGTACCGGATGATTGGAAGAATGCAGTAATAATATTAATATTTAAAAAAGGTGATAAAGAAGATATTAGAAATTACAGACCTATCAGCCTTTTATCAGTTTTATATAAAATTTTTACCAAGATAATTACAACTCGTCTACAGAGAACATTGGATTTCCACCAACCAAGAGAACAAGCTGGATTTAAAAGTGATTTTAGTACAATAGATCATATCCAGGTGTTGAGAGAAGTTATAGAAAGGACAAATGAATATGAGTTGTCATTATGTTTTGGATTTGTAGATTATGAAAAGGCATTTGATTCTATAAACATTTCTTCAGTGATTAAAGCATTGGATCATCAAGGTATAGATCCAGGATATTGTCATATTTTGAAGAATATTTATAAAAATGTAACAGCAACAATTAAATTACATAATGATACTGGGAAAGTCAACATTGAGAAAGGTGTAAGACAAGGTGACTCCATATCTCCAAAACTCTTTACAGCAGTGCTGCAAGAAGTATTTTGTGGATTAAAATGGGAAACTAAAGGAGTGAAAGTAAATGGTGATTATTTAAGTCATTTAGATTTCGCAGATGATGTAATTGTTTTTGCAAATAATGCTTCAGAGCTGCAGGATATGTTGCAGGAATTATCAGATGAAAGTAGGAAAGTAGGACTAAAGATAAATGTTCAAAAGACTAAAGTAATGTTTAATCAATTTGCTCAAAATATGAAAATAAAGATTGATTATGAAGAATTGGAAGAAGTTAACAGTTACGAATATCTTGGTCAGATTATTAATACAGATGGAAACATAATGAAGGAAATTAATCATAGAATTAAACTTGGTTGGAGTGCTTTTGGTAGAAATAACTTGATACTAAAAGGAAATATGCCTATGTGTTTGAAAAGAATGGTTTTTAACAAATGTGTTTTACCAGTTCTTACTTATGGATATGAGACTTGGACACTTAATAGAAGAGCAATACAGAGACTTCAGACCACTCAAAGAAGTATGGAGAGATGTATGTTGGGAGTAACAAGAAGAGATCGAAAATGCAATGTATGGGTAAGAGAACAAACAGGTGTTACTGCCCTCATTGAAAAAATTAAAAGATTGAAGTGGAGTTGGGCTGGTCATATTGCTAAAAGAGATGATACTAGATGGACAATTGAAATTTTAAACTGGATTCCTAGAGATTGTAAAAGACCCAGAAAGAGACCACATGTGAGATGGATGGATGAAATAAGAAAGTGTGCAGGGGTGATGTGGAGAAGAGAAGCTGAAGATCGGAGAAGATGGATTAAACTTGGAGAGACCTTTATCCTGCAGTGGATTGATAATGGTTGATAATGATGATGATGATGATTCCCACTTTGATATTTTTTGTTCACTTCTAAGGCATATATATTATAATGATTGAAATGAAAGTGAAGATCGAATCTAACTGCAAACACAATATCTGCTCTACAAGGGCGCCATCTAGGCATTTGAGCCTAGAAAAATTTATAGAGTAGGCAGATACACGCTGTTAAGATTCCACTTTATTTAAATATTCAGATCGTTAGCCCAAGTCACTAGCTCAGTGGAGCAGCAGAGATAATAAAATATAAATTTTATATCTTAAATATAAAAGAATAAAAGCCACTGCCAGAAATTAATACATAAAAATATTTATTTACGCACATATAAAATAATATTTAAATTTTGAGGAATAAATTTAATGTTTATATTTTTATATTGATCTTTAATTCTAAATTTAAGTAGATTGCAAATAATGAGTTTACTATTTATTTAGAGGGTCGAGTATGAATGGACTACATAGGTCTGCATTTGAAAGGAAAATATTCTTCCCTGATTTAACCTTAGGCAACAAATTTCGCAATCAACTGGCGCCAATCCATCTGATACATTCATGTATTCAATGTAGCATGATACGACAACACAAAATACTATATTGTCAGGAATGTACATCTGAACAATAAGTAGAAATAGAGAAGACATTGACTCTCCACCAACAGGAATGTGACATCTGTTGGCAAGTAGATCAATAAACAAAAAACTCCATAGGAATGGACTGCGGTCTTCTGCCAACTTACAAACCCATCCATAGGCAAACAGAGGGTGTGTGGCGTATATCTATAATCCTGCCTGTAGTGGACCTCATACTACATCTACTAATTACACAAATATATCCAATCCATTTAACCAATTCAACTATGAAATGAATAACCTAAGATTACCCTCCCTTAATACAACTTTACAAAACTATATAGCCATTCACGCCCGACTTAATTTTAACATTTAAATACGTTCGCACAGATTTGTTTAAAAATGTTGGGTATAGATCGATTACATAGATTCCACGGTCAAAAACATTTCAAAATAAACATAAACGATCAAAATACAAAATTATTGATACGACAATCGCAGAGGGAAACTTATAAGTAACCCAATAGTATTCACCATAAGATACTTGCGTTGTCAGCAATAACTTAAAAGACATCCGAATAAATACATTTTAGATACTCACCATAAGGTATCATTATTTATCGAATGTCTATATATTTTGATCAAATATGAAAACCAAAATATAATTAACCGCAAACGAATCCATGCAAGCATCTATAAACAACTTAAATTTCATACATTTAAATAATCTTTACAATAAGGAAAAAAAAAATGTAAATGAAGTTTATCAATCGGGAAACACATAAAATTAAACATTATTAATTTGATTTAAAAACTTACAAAAGTCAGATAAGAGTCCATTTTTTAACATTTAAGTTGGCTTGTTTATGAATTTATAAAACTTGACGAAAGTTCGTAATTGATTTTAATAATTGTTAATTTCCTATAGCTTATGGTATAAGAGTCCAGGCCTCTGCTTTCAATTCCCGTGACACCTCCGTTGGAAGGTAATGTTCTGGAGATGGCAATAGCTGGTTCAAGGTATCACAGTCTTTTCATTTTTTTTTATTTTTATAGAGAGTGGGGTATGTGCGTCATACCACATCTCTCAAACACCCAACGCTGGAACTGTCCGAAAAAACTGTATTTCCCTTTTTATATTATCCACAAGGATTCAATGAACCGTCACCAATCCATCACTTTCGTTAGGGTCCGAGCCAAGGCTTAGTGCTTCCATTGGTCAAGCTAAAATCTCTTTCTTCTCTTATCTAACTTTTCATCTGACTTTTTAATTAAACAGCTTTTAGATAATTAATAAACAATCATTTCCATTTATAGATTACAGGAATTAATTAATACCTGTTTTTATTTTAACTTACGTTATTTTTTTATTAAAATATTTTTATTATTTCAATCTTGTATTTTTTTTTATTAAAAAAAATACGTTCAAATACTTTTTTTTTTTGTTTATGAAAAAAATATTTTTAAAGTTTAGCATCTGTGCGAATGTATATACGTATAACAAACATTTTTAATTTTAGCGTTTAGTTTTTTTTACTTTTATTTGCGAACTTTTAAGTTTTTATTTTAAATTAATGTAACGACATATTTATATATCGTTACAATATATATATATATCAATTTTGAAAAAACAAATATTTTAGCAAAAATTGAACAATATGACCAGAGATTGCTAAGAGAAGCTATAAAGATTTTTAAAAGGCCCAAGAGCATAAATGAAAGGTGTGAGTTAAAGAAGATTAACAGCATTTGGAAGAAACTATTGGAAAAGAAAATAAATTTTAAAACTTCTCAACCAATAGAATTTAAATATGAGGAGAAAGAAAATGATAAAAACGATTTTAAATCTCACATGCATTCTTATGATTTGAGAAAGAGGACGCTGTGAGGAAGGTACTTTTGATATTATACTGAAACGTGAGCATTTAGCATTTTCACTACACGGAATATCCCACAAATAGTAATAGTAATATATATATATATATATATATATATATATTACTATGACCAACAACTGAAGCCATTAGATTGAAAAACATGATTATATTTCCAAATCATCCAGAGCCCCACATGATATTATATTTAATATATTTTATTGGAAGTAGTAACACTTACTCCTAAAACTTGAGACAGACTTCATTTAAATTTTTTTAGGCACCACTGCCAGTTAATCGGTTAGCTGAACACACTGTCCCGATATTAACTTAATACTTATTAAATGCTTCCTACTTTTAATTACATTATAAACTGCTGAGTGTATTAGTATTCATTCATCAAGGTAATGAAAATTAGAGAAATTATTGAGTTCTAGTTTCTAAAATAACATTTAATCAATAAATAATATAAATCACCAAAAATATGAGTTACTTGTTTATACTTTCTACTCTTATAATCTTATTAGCATATATATGTAACACACAATTTTTAATAAATATAATTTTAAAATAAAGTCTACACATATTACACACAAGTATTAATAAATAGAAATACACATAAGGTTTATACAGATTATACATAAATAATAATAATTAGAAATACAAATACAATTTATATTATTAAGAAGAATCTCAGAATAAAGGTTATCATACAATTCTAGTTGTTTCACAAAGAATTTATTTTTTTTGACTATGAATTAGAAAAAGTTTGTACTCTTCTTACCATGAATGTTTTATTGTTATCAATATACAGTTGTGACATTTACCATGGCCATGGATTTTAAAGTTCTTAATATTTTTTATGAAATCTGTCATGGAATGTGTTCTTATTAATTTAGTAAAGATCATTGGTATGACATAGGTTTGGCAATGGAAATCAGAATATGATTTTGGCAGCAGATTTAAAAGGCAGCACCACCAAACACATTTTGGTTTTAGCAATGCGTCTAGGTCTTTACTGCTGCAGAGATAAAAGTTTTCACATAAGCAAATATTTTCATAATTTTTCTGGATCTTTTCCATGCAATTCAAAACTACTTTTTTTATAGAATGATAACAACTAATTGTCCATAATGCTCACATGGTCACTTTTTATAACCCCTCTTGCCTCCTATACATACACTGATTCATATTTTTTTTTTTATTTCTTCTGGAAAGTTAATCCCCACACATTGTTATTTTCAAATAACTTATTTCAAAATTGTTTATAAACTCAATAGATAATCATTCTGTTGTCAATTTAGTATGCATTTCAAACAGTATAACAATATACTATTCGCAGGGGAATGAACTGTGTAGTCTACAAATAATAAATTACAATTATTTTTGATGAAACAATTTATTTTATACTTTTTCTCTTTCTTTTTTTTATTTAAATAAGATTAAAGTTACATTAACTACAGAATTACCTTTATTATGTATAAACATTCTGATTGGCTATCTTTAATCAGAAAGAGTTTTTATTAAAATCTAACACCCTACTTTTTTCTCTAATTATAAATAACTAAATTGAATGTTATTTTTAATTACACAAGTACATTTTTTTTGCTTTTCTGGTGATCACACAAATAGATTTATTATTTATTACTAAAATACAATTATTACTAATATTTTTTATTATTTCAACAATCTCCATTTTTCTCAGTGAATACCAATACACATTGTGTTAATGATATATGGTACTGGAGGAATTACTGTCCTGCCACTGCTAGTGACATCATTTCTGCAAAAATTGCAGAAATATTCAGAGTAGGGGGCCAGAAGCAGATGATGCAAGTTCCAGCCGCTAGATGGCGCTGTTTACCATGCGTACACACAGGAACATTATGCCAAGTAGCAGCCAGCACTATTGCTCGCTAGGTGGCACTGTTAGCCATAGGTAAACCGATCCAGCTTACATCGTCTGCTAAACAGCACTACCCAGCAATCTAGCCCACTAGGTGGGCTGTTTCTTCACGCTATGTGCGCAGAAAAACAGCACTGTTTAGAAGCAATATTTACACTCACTTGCTAGATCAGGTTTATATCCACGTTCTTAAAACAAACATAGCATGTAATGTGAAGGTGTGAATAATATAGAAAACCATAACTATTTAAATCTGCTTTAAAATTTAATATTCTTACATTGAGTTTTACTCTCAGATAAATCTATGTATTTTTAAATTATTTTCTTTTAAAAATCGATGTCTTTTTTTTTCTCTAAAAATGTTTTTTAAGGTAAGTATTACAACTTCCGTTTTACTGCAATCTTTGAAAAAAATCGGTCTGGCAGTTCTGAACTTCGTTATTTTGAAAAGTGATTGTTTTTTTATACTTTCAAATAATATTTGCAGCAATTTTTAAAGACATTTCGGTTTATAGATCTTTTATTTAGCAAATGTGTTATTTTAAAAAGATAAATTTGCGTTTTGTTTACGTGAAAACAATAATTCGAAGATCTATTACACAATAAATATTTTTAAATTACTGGAGAGAAAACAAATCAAATTATCCTTTAAATATATTAAAAGATCTATTTCTGAACTAGTTTTAATATATATATATATATATATATATATATATATATATATATATATATATATATATATATATATATATATATATATATATATATGTAACCTAGTGTTATTGACACTTGGTTTACTTGGCCTTATTTCTGCAGGAAAACAATGCTATTCTTTAAAGAAATAAAAAGATAAAATAACAATAGTAATAATTGATTAATAAAGTATGCTATTCACTCACTTTGGCATGTTTTGGGTGAATAACTAATAGATTTAATAACTTAGTGTCATTTTTAAAGAGAGAACAGAAATAATTTAATTGAGATATTAATAATTAGAGCAAATTAATATGATATAAAAGCTAAACAGTAATTGATTTTGGATGGGTAGAGGGGAGAGTGGGTGAGTGTCTTATCATAAAGCACAATAACTTCTGGTAATTTCTTTTTGTAAATATATATATATATATATATATATATATATAAACATATATATATATATATATATATATAATGTTTAAAGAATTATACATCACTGATTGTTAATTTAATGTATTTATTATTTTTTTTTATATTGTCAAATTACTTTGTAATCCAGGTAAATAATACTAAAACTATATGATTGTAATAGGTTTTTCCTTTCTTTTGTTTATGTTATAATCAAATGATTATTTTTCTGGAAGAGGTCGCTAAAAAAAAAAAACAACAACAAAACGAAACAACCAATTACATAATCAAGATCTTTTTTTTTTGGAAAAATATAGTCTGCTTTTAGTTTTCAAGGAAGGAACAGTGCTGAAATTTGGTAACTCAATTTTTTCATTTTATTTTGCAGAAATAAATGTAATCAAAGTAAAATTTTAATAATATAATGTGTGGCTAAAATATTTTGATAAGATATCCTGATTTTCTTTGCCATCTACCTATTTAAAGACCTTTTATACTTAAAAATTTATTGTCTCACGCTAATGTTAAAAATGACGGAACTAACTAAAAGAGTCACGAAAAATTATATTATATCTAAATTAAGGAAAAGAAGCGATTTCCAAGAAAAGATTAATTATTTATTAACTTTATATCATTTATTGATATTTTCTTGGTATAGAAAGAAAAAAAAAATAATTGAAAGAAATATTTTGAAACCAAGTAAAATCAACTAGAAACATTTTTGCGCTCTTTCTCAATATTATCTGCCTTTACAAGTAATGTAGTTACATACGTTAAAATATGTTTTATTCACCAAGAA
>JAQFVV010001005.1:0-133468 GCA_028023455.1 Epiperipatus broadwayi | reverse complement strand
CTGCCTATATGTATGCGTTATAACTTTGCTTTTTAACAGAAAATTTAAATATTAAATGTGTGTGCTGCTCTTTTTGAGATATATTAACACACAAACAAGTAAAGCATATAATTGTTGTCCCACTCTCTCTCTGTTTAAAGCTTTTAGAACTGGACCTTGTAGGGTTTAAACTTGGATGCCCTACAACTTCCTTTATGGTTATATAAAAATGTGATGATGATTTTGTTTTACACTTTCTTACATGCACATTACTATAAATTTGGCTAGTGACCAAATTGTAATGGCACAATACATATCCTGTTACAATAGTATAGTTCTTGCAATTATGACAAATGTAATAAAATTAATAAATTTAATCATCTTCACAATAATGGCCAGCAAACCAAATTGCAGGCAAATGTTCTAGTAAAAATATATATGTACAATTCTTTTATGTGGTTACAATAGGTTTAATCTACAATTCCAAACTTTCAACTGCAATACATATTATATTATTAAATCAATATATACAAGTGAATAACATTAATTGTTCAACAATAATATTCCCATGCCAGTTGTCAGTAACTCTTAGACAATATATTTCTTGATATCACAAGATTAAGAAATATCCTCATCATCATTGAATTCCTACATTGAACAACAACAGCTTGTATATAGCAGCTAATGATTGGATAATTTTAAAATAAAGGTTATTCCAGATCTTACTGGTAGTAAATCAATGATTGAAAATTTCTTTAGAAATACCATCTGGTAAAATATAAACATATTGATAATAAATATCTGTGTCCTTAAGCACTTTATGAACTATCATCTTGATGTTATTAGTGATAATTAAATTTAAAATATCCTTTATACTTATAATCTGATGTTTATTAATATTCAGGAGTTGTATTAATAAGTGGAAAAACTTTGTCAAAAAATTATTTTTTGTATCAATTTTTGATCCTAATGTCCACTCCATACGTTCTTGTCGTTGCAGCTGTTATTACTATGTGATTATTCATATAGTATACGAACATGGATGGGCTGCTCACCAACATGCATTAGCCAGCATGGTGAGTTTATTGGCTTTTTACCTCTGAGTTTAAGATCAAGAAACATCATGGTCTTTCTTCTCAGTGCCTGATAAGGCAGAATGAATGTTTGTGTAAATGATAAATATTTTCCCAATACATATATACAATTATGACAGACAAAAATAAAGCATGGCCCTTATTCCCAGGAGGCTGTAAAGTCACCAACCAAGGCAGCAGTAGGTGGCCGAAGGCAGAGGGTGCTAAGAATTCCCTGATTGTGGACTTCCGCTGCCATTTGATGATGACTTTTTATTTAGGTATTTACAACTGCAGATCACTTTCAAGAGAAGGAAGATTGCAAGAATTAGAAGAAGAACTCTCTTATATTAAATGGGACATTATTGGACTTTGTGAAGTTAGAAGAAAAGGTGAAGAGACAATTGATTTAAAAAGTGGACATATACTCTATTATAAAGGCACAAATATTGGAAATACAAGTGGAGTAGGATTCATTATAAATAAAAAGTGGAAGAACAATATTGTGGAGATTGATGGTGTATCGGACAGAGTGGCAAGATTAGTTATACAACTTAATAGCAGATACCAAATGCAGATAATTCAGGTTTATGCCCCAACAAGTTCTCATAGTGATGAAGTAGTAGAAGATTTTTATATGGATGTACAAAAGGCTTTTGATCAGAGTAAACACCATTTTAAAATTGTTATGGGAGACTTTAATGCTAGAATTGGTAAAAAAATGAAAGATGAAAGTATTGTGGGTAATTTTGGTTATGGTAATAGAAATGAGGGAGGACATAGACTCGTGGAGTTTGCAGAAAAAGAAAAACTTTATATTATGAATTCTTTTTTTGAGAAAAATGTTAAAAGAAAATGGACATGGAAGCATCCAAATGAAGGTACAGCAGAATTGGATTATATTTTGACTAACAGGAAATACATATTTCAGGATTGTAATGTTCTTAATAAATTTAACACAGGAAGTGATCATCGATTAGTAAGGTGTAAGATACATGTTAATGTAAAACTAGAGAGACAAAAATTATTAAGAAAAACAATATTTACAGTTGATATTCCTCATCTTCAGAAACATTCTAATGAATTTAAATTAGAACTTACAAATCGGTTTCAAGTATTAGTAGATTTTGAACATGATTCAGATTTGAATGAAATTAATATGAAAATAACTGATACACTTTTGAAAACTGCAACAAAGATAGCTGGTAGAAAGAAACAGCAATTGACCAATAAAATTTCTACTGAGACTAGAGAATTTATGAAGAAAAGAAGGAATATGAAGATATACAAAAATGATGCATTAAAAAGAATTGAATATCTCGAATTTTGTAAAATGGTGCGGAAAAGAGTTGAAAATGATATAAGAAAGTATAGCTGTGAACTAGCAAGGAAAGCTGTAGAAGAAAATAAAAGTCTTAAGAATGTAAAACAACATTTTGGTATTGGTAGGAAATTTATATCTGCAATAAGAAAAAAAGATGGAATTATTACTAAAGAGAGAGATGACATCATGAAATTGGTAGAAGATTTTTATCAAGAATTATATAGTAATAAAGAACAAGTACCTCCTATATCTATTACATCTTCCAAATTGCCCAGAATTTTAAATGAAGAAGTGAGACATGCAATTAAATGTATAAAGAAAGGAAAGGCTCCAGGTAATGATGGAATTATAATTGATATATTAAAAGAAGCAGGTGAAGAAATAGAATTTTTTTTAGCAAAGTTATATACCAAATGTCTAAATGATAAAGATGTACTGGATGATTGGAAGAATGCAGTAATAATATTAATATTTTAAAAAGGTGATAAAGAAGATATTAGAAATTACAGACCTATCAGCCTTTTATCAGTTTTATATAAAAATTTTACCAAGATAATTACTACTCGTCTACAGAGAACATTGGATTTCCACCAACCAAGAGAACAAGCCGGATTTAAAAGTGGTTTTAGTACAGTAGATCATATCCAGGTATTGAGAGAAGTTATAGAAAGGACAAATGAATATGAGTTGCCATTATGCTTAGGATTTGTAGATTATGAAAAGGCATTTGATTCTATGAACATTTCTTCAGTGATTAAAGCATTAGATCATCAAGGTATAGATCCAGGATATTGTCATATTTTAAAGAATATTTATAAAAATGCAACAGCAACAATTAGATTACATAATGACACTGGGAAAGTCAACATTGAGAAAGGTGTAAGACAAGGTGACTCCATATCTCCAAAACTTTTTACAGCAATGCTGCATGAGGTATTTTGTAGATTAAAATGGGAAACTAAAGGAGTGAAAGTAAATGGTGATTATTTAAGTCATTTAGATTTCGCAGATGATGTAGTTGTTTTTGCAAATAATGCTTCAGATCTGCAGGAAATGTTGCAGGAATTATCAGATAAAAGTAGGAAAGTAGGACTAAAGATAAATGTTAAAAAGACTAAAGTAATGTTTAATCGATTTGCTCAAAATATGAAAATAAAGATTGATTATGATGAATTAGAAGAAGTTAACAGTTACAAATACCTTGGTCAGATTATTAATACAGATGGAAACATAATGGAGGAAATTAATCATAGAATTAATCTTGGTTGGAGTGCTTTTGGTAGAAATAATTTGATACTAAAAGGAAATATGCCTATGTGTTTGAAAAGGAAGATTTTTAACAAATGTGTTTTACCAGTTCTTACTTATGGATCTGAGACTTGGACACTTAATAGAAGAGAAATTCAGAGACTTCAGACCACTCAAAGAAGTATGGAGAGATGTATGTTGGGAGTAACAAGAAGAGATCGTAAACGCAATGTATGGGTAAGAGAACAAATAGGTGTTACTGACCTCATTGAAAAAATTAAAAGATTGAAGTGGAGTTGGGCTGGACATATTGTTAGAAGAGATGATAATAGATGGACAATTGAAATTTTAAACTGGATTCCAAGAGATTGTAAAAGACCCAGAAAGAGACCACATGTGAGGAGGATGGATGAAATAAGAAAGTGTTAAGGGGTGATGTGGAGAAGAGAAGCTAAAGATCGGAGAAGATGGATTAAACTTGGAGAGACCTTCATCCTGCAGTGGATTGATAATGGCTGATAATGATGATGATATTTAATCAATCTATTATTTATTTAATAAAGACTGCAATATATGGCCATATATATTGGTAATTATGCATTTTGTCTGTGATCATATTAATATTACTTATGAAGAATTACCTTCTGCTCCCAAATCCAAGTTTTTTTCTTCTTAACTTTCCACTTTGTTTTTGATATAACTATCTTTGTAGTGAGTTATGGATTCTCTTTAACTAATTTAATTTTTTTATTATCTGTTTTTATCACTAAATCGTCTATGCACATCTCTTGTGTGATTTTTTTTTGAAAATCCATGATATATTCAAGTTAGAATGACTTAGCCAACTCATTCTTCTCTATGGTGTTATCATCAAATGAAGTTTCCTAGTTATTTTAACCTTATAATAGATAATATCTCTAATATTATTATAAGTTGCTAATTTTTTTTTAATATAATCAATCAACTTGATTACAGTTTTTTTTATGTATCTTAATAAATAACACATATTCCAGTTTTTTTTTTTTTTAGTTATGCAATTTTTCATCTGATTTATAACAATGTTTCTTAATAATGATTCCAACACAATTGAAATAAAACAACTATGTAAAAAATAATTTTTATTTTATTTTTTATATAGTTGTTTTATTTCAATTGTGTTGGAATCATTATTAATTATTTGAAAACAACATTACAAATAAATTTATGCTTGACCATTGTTTAAGGATCAATAAAAACAGGCAAACTCTCCAAATAGTAGTGCCACTCAGTACTAGCCAGAGTAACCAATGGATGCCAGAAGGCTTGTGCATAAAATCCCTATCTAATGATTATTCATCCAATATTCCCAGACTGGTTTCTAGCTTGTCGCTTTCATCAGTGATAAACATTGGATATGAGAGCACTGCACCTAGATCTTAGGATTACTCATCCAATATCCCCAGACTAATTGCTAGCTTGTGGCTTTCATCAGTGAGGAGCCTTGGGTCTGAGAGCACTGCACCTAGATCCTAGAATCTTAGATCTAGGTGCAGTGCTCTCAGATCCAAGGTTTCTCACTGACAAAAGCCACAAGCTAGAAATTAGTCTGGGGATATTGGATGAATAGGCACTAGATAGGGATTTTATGCACAAGTCTTTTGGCATCCATTGATTACTCTGGCTTGCACTGAGTGGTACTACTGTATGGAGAGTTTTGCCTGTTTTAATAACAGTTATAAGCAAGCATAAGAAATGGTAATCATGTGATTTTAAGAATCAATCTTTCTTAACATTTTTGTAGTGTATATATATATAAAATAGTTTAAAATACAACTAGCTCAGTTACATTATTATGCTTCATTAAAATTTGCATATCTATCTTTAATATACTTTTATATTATCATATCTTAATTAAATTTATTATCAATCATCAAAATCAATATAGTTCTATATTATATTAATTAAATAAGTATTTATAAAATTATGAGACTGCGAAGTAAAGTTACAAAGTAATAAGCAGATTTACACTGAGTCAATATCTCCCAAGATACTGTCTCAATGGCATAAGAATACTATCACTACCTTATCATCTTACCACTACATCTATAGCATTCTTATGACTTTTAAATGAAATAATTATCTTTAATAATACTAAATAATTCCTAACTTTTAATTTAAAATATAATTAAATAATCTCAGGTTCTTCTAAGTTTTAAAATAATAATAATTCATGTAAATAAGTATGATGTGGGATTTTATATCAAACTTAAATACACCTAACTTATTTTAATAATAATAATAAATAATACTAATCTTAGAGTTTAATTTAATCTCATCTATTTCTATTATATAATCAATCATTAAATGAATAAACAATCATATGTATATCTTTTATTTCATATGGTATCTTAATTTTAAAATAGATTAAAATCTTAGACTTAATAATCTGTGGCAATAAACAATATTGTATTCTTATAATGTGTATTATAATCATCTTATGACCATTGTAATATTTATATTCATGTCAATCAATTCTTATAAATAATGTTAAGCAAATATGGTATTCAATTCTAAATAATAATAACAAATTCATTTTGTGCAAATATTATGTTTATTTCAAATCATCTGATGTCAAAATGCTGTGGTGAAAATAATGAAACTCGACACACTTTTAAAAAAACAAATTAACAAATTTATTTACAATAACTTCAAATAAAATTTATTTACATTATTTACAGTTTATAACTTATGACAACGAATAAAATAAAAATAGGAATACAAATATAAGAGGCTTACACTGTTATTAACTTATGTACTTAATAAGCAATTACACATTCCTTCAAATGCTATATTAATAATATTACAGTGTGTTTTTCCAAAATGTAGATTTTTAAAATAACTAGTAATGTACTTTAATTACTACAAATAACAATACATGTCAAGACTATTTAGGTAGCATGTGTACATAATGTAGCTTTACTTATTAAATAACTACATTAATTAAATATCATTTATAATGTATTATCATGTATTCACTTTATTACTAGCATTGCTTAATATCTGTATATAAAATCAATATCTCTTTATAATGTAAAACGAATGATTGCTATAATTATATTCCACCTAATGTAATTCCTGTTATATGTTTTATAAAATATGCATTCTATATCTGTATTATTCAAACATTAATATTTAAATCATTTATCAATTTTAAATTCATAAAACATTACATTAGATAAATTTTATGATTCCTTTCTGTGTAAAATCATTATTTTACCCTATGTGCTTTACTAACCTTTCTAATAAATTTCTATCTATAAAACATATTCTAAACTCATTTAAAACATTTTCCGGAAAACAAATATCAACTTCAAATAAAATATTCATTATCCAAATTACTCATACTATATTGTCTATAATTAGTAAACTTTTCAATCTAAATATAGGCTTCTACTCATAACGTAACTTAACTTATTCAATAAACAAAATACACAAAAATATAGACTTTTAAAATCCTTTTCTAAATTGCAAAAATAAAATAATTACTTAGATAAATAATAAACATCATTTTAATACTAAAGCATAAATAAAAATATCAAAATTATTTACGAAAGAATCATATAATTATTTCTAAGCTTTTACGTAATGTTGTATCATGTTTATATTATAAATTAAAAAAAATTATGCATATTTTAATAAAGTTTGTTGTCAATATAATGTATGTGTTTTCATAATATATTTATCCATTCATTCTACAACAACATAATATTCAGTTGATCTAAAGAAAACATATTAAATTCATTAAAAATCATTATACAATATTTTTTACCATAATAATAATATTGTCCATTCTGCTATCCAGTATTCTTCGGAATTTGCAGCTTCATAAAATAAAAATCATTCACATTTTCACTCATAAACATTCATTAGAATATTCCGTGTTATATTAATTATAAAAATAAGTTTATGTAATTAATTATTATATTATTTTTAAGTTACTATTTAATAAATGTACCTATATAAATTTACTTGGCTATTTTTTTAATAGCACAAACGACTTAGAAGTTTTATTGTAGAGAGACCCCCTCAACAATTGAATCCAGCTTATATACTGCCAGAAACACCTTATCTGATTGGTACGATTAAACAATCAAACTTTGCTTATTTACATATTTACCAACACAATATTAAAAATAAATAATGACTTATTTAATATTTGATATTTTATCAAATTCTTTCAAAACAATATTTATCGTTTATTTAAATCTATTAAACATTCTTTTGAAATATTATTTCTCTCTTAATTTAAATCTTAACTTTTATAAGATCATTTAAAATAAACTAAATCTTTTTAAATACGTTATATTTTTAAGACAATATTTTTTAAAATCAAAATTAATATTTTACATTAATATCTTTATTTTTATCTCGTGATAACTCACGTATTATTTATAAATTTTACAACATGATTTTTTAAAATAATTATGCAACTTTATTAGACAACTTCCACGCATGTGTGTATAACATCTGTTCTTTATAACACAAGAACGCTTGCTAAAAATAAACTTAACAATTGATTTTTTAAAATAAATATTTATTTTTAAAATAAATAAGATATTACAACAGATTTTAAAATAATTATTTAATATGATTAAAATCAAATATTAATCTCAATTTAAGTACTTATAATTTAAAATATTTTTATTCACTTTTAACATATATTTCAAATTAAATAAATATTTTTTGTCTAATTTTAACTTGTCTTTTAAATACTTTAGCTTTAAACATTTGTCATTAAATTTATTAATGCAGTATTACATCATAATCATCATCATTTTTAAATATCTTCCCAAGATCAACACAATTCACATATCAAACACTCATAGATTGCTTTAATTAAACTTATGGTAACATTACCACAAGCAAAGTCAACATCACATCTTTAAAATACTTCTTAAATTTAAAATTTTCCACTAGATTAGCACAAAACTTAAATGGTGACCCATGTTTTTTATACAGATAGTGTTCTTGGATTCTACTACATATTTTTGAAAGAATTATAAGATAGGGTTTAATATAATTTCATTTGTGTATATTATAAACAAATATAGTATCCCATATGATTGCATATTTACCTGAATATTTAAATTGCTTACCAAAGTGATTCGTTATTTATTTGCAAAATCAATTCTACAGATATATTTTTTTTCAGACATACATTATTTACTTGCTGAGGAGAAGAAAGGGATGTGCGACATGTTAGATAGTGATGATGGATAGTCATAATTTATATCGATAAGCACAAATTATGAGATACTATAAAAACATACAGTTAATACTCAAGGATTAAAATAAATCAGCCTGGTAAGAATAAATATATGTGTGACAGTGTATTTAATTCGTAAGTTCACTAATCATTAAATTTTGTCATACTTGTGCTTAGAAATCTTAAAAAATAGTTATGGCCGTAGCCGGGGCTGCTATATATATTTCTAAAGAGAAAAGACTTCTGTTGAAGCATATATGACATGCATTACTGTTCCACGTATGGACCGCGATTCTTGAGTGAAATTAATTAGTGATTACAGCTAAATGCGGGGCTAGCTGTGAATGCAGCAGTGAATTTGAGAAAAAGGTTAAAAATAACTGCGAATGACAGTCACCAACCGCCCAGGGGTCATTGTTGCTGTGCTTGATGCGTTGGCAAACTTTCGTTTGCAGTTGGTCTTCATCTGGTTTTATAGAGAAATCTTTGCTATGTTGTTTTTTTTCTTTGTGAAAAAAAATTGTTTAAATAAAAATTACCATATAACAACTTTGTCAAATTTAATAAGAAAGAAAAGAGCATTCATTGAATAGTTTTTTACTATATAATTCCTGAAGTCATGCCGTCTCCACAAATCAGCATAAACCGAGAAAATAAAAACTCTAAACTGTACATTTCTTGAATACACAAATGATAGCAACAAGAAAATGACTTATATCTTAAACAAAGTGTTGCTCAAATTCATAAAATCGTACTGTGTATATGATGGTAGAGGTTCCTTTATCATTATAATTGTGTTATATAACAAATATGAAGAAAGGAATTCAATACTTTAAGTATATTTATTTTTATTTTATTATTCATTCATTCATCTAGAAAAAGAATTTCATGTTTTTCTCATATAATAATCCATTCTATTATGTCAGAATTAATTGCTGTTGTATAGAGTTTATTTTAAATGCTATTTTGGGGTAGATAATATCATGTCATTCTTGTATGCAAATGCTTAACATTTAAAAAAAAAGAGATCAGAGGCTATCAGTTTAGATTTATTGCTATGTTTATTTGTCCTTATTTTAGTAAAGGGTGTGGGTTTCATTTCTTGCCAATTTATTTATTATTATTATTATAACGCCAGAGACAAATAGGTTGGCTCATATTCCAATGCCAACAGCATATGAAGCGCTTCGACCTGTATATGTGGATGGACAAGCCAGTCATGCCACTGATATTATACTGCTGTGTTTAAATACTTTATAAATATAGCATAATATCTTAGTGAGCCATGACTTCACTGGCTTAGTGAGAACTATTGGTCCATCCACATTATATACAGGTCGAAACATCAACTTCTACAAGTGAAAACTTTCATATCTCAATATTCTGGCATTAATGCACTGAATATAGAGCTAACAATTTCAAGCATTAATCAGCTTGTCTCTGGCCTTAAATTTATGATTATAATAATAATAAATAATAAGAAATGCGTATTAAATTTTTAAAACTATTTCCCTGCACTTTTATAAGATAAGGATGATGTTTTAGCCCAACAGCCACACAATTTTATAAACATAGCAATAAGTCTAAGCATTTGATAATAACCTCTGATACGATTCATTCAAAACATTTCCCTTAATAATAATATCTCTTTTTTTAAAATGTTTGTAAAGCATTTAAAATAAGACACTATACAGAATGACATGATATTCTTCTATCTACCCCCCAAAAATGATAATAATAGCAAAAGCATTTAAAATAAACACATACAAAATGATCTGTCATCAATATCTCTACCCCCAAAATAGCAACAATTATAATTCTGACATGAATTAAATTTAAATGGATATATATGAGAAAACATATAAGAAAGAATATTTCTTTTTCTTTTCTAGATTAAATGTTCTACGTGAATAGTGAATAATAAAATAAAAAAAATATACTTAAAGAGTTATTTGGAAGTGTCCTTCAAGTTTCTGATTTCCATTTTTCCTTTTCCTTTTCTTCCTTGATTTGTTTATATGAGCACGAGTTTATGTAGACAAAGTTCTTGTGATAAAGTTCTCCTATGCCATCATATACACGAATTTTATACTGCTGAAATTATTTCCTCATTTTTGATTTTATGTAGATTACAACTGAACAGCACTTGTTTAAATTTCTTAAGATATAAGTCCATTTCTTTTTCTTTTCTTTCTTTAAATTCATTTAATATTCAAATTGAATGCTTTATATACGAAAGCAAATTTAGTGTTTATTTTCTGTGGTTTAAATTTTATCACTTGCTGATTTGTCATCAATTAGTGCTAGACAATCATGACCATTGTTTAACTTCAGAAGATTAAATGTATACCCAATTAAAAAACTTATTCAATAGATATTTTCTTTTCTTCTTATGATATTAAATTTGACAAAGTTATTTTATGAGACAAATGAATAATTTACAATAAACAATTTTTTTTTCTAAAAGGAAAAAAAATTTCTTTTAACTTTATAGCAAAGTTTCTCTATAAAACCAGATGAGAGATAACTTGCAAACAGAAAGTTTCAAATAGACTAGCCCCTCTTTTACAACACATCAGAACTTTTTATGAATTTCGCTTTTCTTACTCTCCGCCCCTATTATGAAATTTTACTTGACCTCTGAAATCTGGTCAGTCTGTTTTCTTAATTAATTGACTCTTGTTTCTTTATCATTCTGGTTATTTTAACCTTTTGCTCCCTTGAACAACCATGCCAAATTCACATCTGCATTCTAACAGATAATCACCAATTAATTTTACATTTAACAGATATAATCACTAATTAATTTCACACTCAAATTCCTTGGTCATATATATCATTTAAATCACTCTGAGAATTTACTTGGTAATACAACATGCATGGTAAAACAAAAGACAGAAAGCTCTCTCTTCAGAACAAATAACAGAAAGCTCTTTCTCCCCTCTTTTTACTTTTTCCATAAAAAATATATATATAGCAGCCCAGCTTCAAACCCAGAATTTTGAACTAATTTTTGGCTGCAAATAATAAACTATTTTAAAATGACTTAAGTTCTTTTTTAAAGATTTCCTTACAAGTGATGACAAGTAATGATTATTAATTGTGAACTTTACAATTGAAATTCACAATTAGATTAAATACACACACTGTCGACATGTATACAATTCTTATATGAAACCGATTTAATATTTTAATCCTTAATTATTACTAACTATTATGTTTTTTATAATTTAATCTCATGAACTATTTATTTATAACTTATCAGTATAAAATTATAGACCATCCATCATCACTATCTAACGTAGTTTTAAGTCACACATCCCTCCTTCTTCTCACTCAACTTATTAAATAATGATATAAATCTTGCTTTTCTAAAATATATACTCCAATACCAAATTGACCCATAAATTAATGCTGAATAAAACAATCTTTTGGTTAGAAATATTTTAGTGATAAATGTTCAGATTGCCTATAAAGTAAAATGTATGCAATCCTTATGAATATGGGTTCAAACCTAGTCTTGGCTAAAAATTTTGTTTATTAAAGAAAAATATATACACAAACTATGAGGAAAATTTTATATTAAACCCTATCTTGCATAGTTAACTCAAAAATGAAGTCTTGGGCAAATCCAAGGGCTACTATATATATATATTGTGCCCTTTTATATGGGTCACCATTTAAGTTTGAAAGCTTCTTCCTCTTTAAAATAACACCATAAGTTTCCTCTCTCCTTTTTGCCACTTTTTCCACAAAAATATATATATAGCAGCCCATTTCCCAAATCCAAAATTTGAACCAAATTTTTTGGCTGCATGTATATGAACTATTAAACATAACTTTTTTTGTATGATTTATTTACAAAATGACAGAATGATTAATAGACTTGTGAACCCCACTGTAAAATCATTTGATGTAAAATATATTATTATGCTTTAGCATGTGTTATAATTTTAGATCAACTCATCAATACTTCTTAACTCCACTTTTATAAGTATTATTAAAAATATTACTTCATTTAATCTCATGAACTATTAATGCCAGATTATCAGCATGTTAAAATTATAGATCATCATATCACACACATTCAATTATTTCAAGAGTCATACATCTCTCTTTCATATACCACAACTTATTAAAATAATGTTTAAATCTTAAGTTTTAAAATATAACTCCAAAATCCAAATCTTGACTTCCTGAATCCACTTTTAATTAGTAGCTCATTACTGAATATTTTAATGATAATCTTCTGTATTCATTTATTTCATCTTAATATTTACTATGCATACATTTATTCTATTCACAAACACACATATATATTTTATTCTAAAATTGACACTAGTTTTAAGATGACTTTTTTTTTCTAATTTAAATAAAAGAGATTTATATTATTTAAACTTGAAAATCAACTTTCAAACAATAATAATAAATTCTTTACTTTTTTTTATAAAACTTTCCTAACCAAAACCCCCTCCCCTCTTTTAATTTATATATATATATATTACAAACATAAAGATAAACTAGTCAATATAAAATCAAAACTACCCCAAATTCAAAATTAAACCAGACCAGCATAATAATAATATTAAAACACAACCTAAGGTTTCACTGCTACAAGCAGACTTCTCAAGGGTAAAGAACTACAAAAACTACACAATATATATAATATTAAAAACTACCCACAAATCCATTCACTTTCCATCCACCCTTAATATTAAAAGAACTCTTAAATGAGTTAATTGCTTCAGAATAATAAAATTTTCAATAATAAATACTCTTTAATTCTTCTTTTGATGTAATTTTTCTCAAAGAAGACAACCTTAGCTTCATCAAAATCAATAGTGTGCCTGTATCTTTTTCATGGACATACAAAACATAACTAAGTTATTTATTTTTAACTCTACTATTATGAACCTTTATTCTTTCATTTAAACTCAAACTACTCTGACCTATGTAAACCTTCTTACAAAATAAAGAAGGAATAAAATATACTACACCAGGAATAGTCTTTCTATCAAAAACTTCTTTTGTATTATTTAATAAATTATTCAATGTAACACCCCTTTTTCAAACAATTTTCTTATTTCCAAACAATATACTATTTCAACACACAATTTTATAAGAAGACAATTTAAATGGCAAATAAATAAAATCATATTTTCTTTAACCTTTACATCCTTACAAATATTACTATTAACTAAAATACTTTTAACAAATTTATCAGAGTATCCAACACTCAAGTAATATTTATAAAATTGATATTTCTGAAACAAAGCAACCCCACTAGAATTATTTAATTTAATATTTCTATGTCAATAATTTCATAAAGCAGCTACTTTATGAGATACAGACTGATAGCTATCAGGTTTAATTATAGATCTTAATTCTTTACTTTTAACTAAATGACTGCACAATAAACAATTAATTTCTACCTTTTTAATCACCAAAAGATCTAAAAAAATTAACTTACCAAAATCTAACCTCCCTCCTTCTAACACAAATTTTATAGAAGGATCAAAACAATTAAACTAATTTACAAATTCCTCCAATTTATCATTCTCAACTACAAATAAACAATCATCAACATATCTGACAAATAATTTTACATATAAACAATTCTTTTTAATAATAATTTCCTCTTCCATAAAACTAATATAAACTGAACATACTAAAGGAGAAATAATATACCCTATTATCCACCTTTCCTTAATCTTATAAAAATTACCTTTATAAGTAAAATACATAGAATCTTCCAATAACAAAAGCAAATCTTTAATTACCTTAATTTTAGTTTTTGATAAAGAACTTTTATTAATCAATACAGATAAAAGAACATCAATACTGCTTAACCTATTAACAGACTGATACATATTTTCAATATCTAAACTTCCAAATACCCAATTACTTTCCATTTTAAAATTATTAATCTTATCAAAAGCCTCAAAAGAAGAACAAACTGTGTACTGACCAAAATCAACAAATTGTTTTAAAAAATTATTCAAGAATCTAGAAATATCCTCTACAACACTACCTGCAAAATCAAAAATAAATCTTAAAGGAAAATCATCTTTATGAGTTTTAATATTCACAAACATCTTAGCTGATGTAAAATCATTAGGATAGAATTTTAAATAATCTACTCTATTAAAAAATTTTAAATTAACCATTTTCTTCATAAAATCTATCAATTTTCTTTTAATCCAATTACCTGGATCTTTATCTAACAACATATATTTACCATTATTTAATTCTCTATCCATTTTCTCTTTGAATTCATCTCCTTTCATAATAACAAACCTACCAGCTTTGTCTTCAGAAAAAATGATTACATCATTAGCAATTAACCTATTCTTAAGCTGTTTAATCTCAGCAGGATTAATAACACATTTTTCTTTCCTTTTTAAACTTTTATTCAAAATCGATTGAATACCAACTTTCTTCTCATCACTCAAATTACTAGATTCAATAGACGAAATTGTATCAAAAACTATATTTTTTGAAAGAAATGGAACAAAATTAGGGCCTTTACCAAGAATATATAATTCTTTATCATTTAACTTCAAATCAGAAAGATTAACAACTCTATCCTCAGAAACATTATCCTCATACCCTTTATCACTACAATAAATTTTATTAACTTTCCTAAACAACCACTTTCATTTTCATTCATATTTTTTACAATAGAAATTTGACCTATTCTGTCTAAATTGTCTCATAAAAAATTCAAATTTAAATAATTAAAATCTTGCCTCCTTTCTAAATAATATCTATTCCTTTTATATAGATAAATAAATTTATAAAACTTTACAAAAGTATTTTTTAAAAAAACTATTGAATATATATGTTTGTAACTTAAAAGCTAAATTCCTATTTTGAAGCAAGTTTTTATTTTTACTAAAATTAATAACACAGCACCTAGGAAACACACTAAATTCCCTACATTTTTAAAGAAAATAAATCTGCCATCGTAAAGACTCTATCCTATCACTCAATCTAGACAATTTTTTAATTCTTCTAATATCATTAAATGGAAAATTATTAAAAATTAAACTTCACAAACCCATACTAAAAAACCCAATTAAGAATACCCTTATGAATTAAAACCCAATAAAAACATACACACTACTATATATATATATATATATATATATATATATATATATATATATATATATATATATATATATATATATATATATATATATATATATATATAACTAAATAACCACAAATATACTCTTTCAACCAAACTCAAACAACAAACATAATATACATAAATGGCACTCAAATATATCAATAATTAAAAATAAAAATTATATCAATAATAAAATGTCAATAATTAATATCAATAATAAAATATCAATAATAAAATATATCAATAATAAAAGAAAAAGAAAAAAAAATATTTACACTATATCAACAAAACTACTCTTAAACATAAAAAAAAAAAAACTCATTAAAATGTAAACATTACAAGCATAAAGCTAAACTAGTCAATATAAAATCAAAACTAACCCAAATCCAAAATTAAACCAGACCAGCATAAAAAATATAAAAACAGATATCTTAGTTCTGCTTTTTATGTCCATGAAAAAGATACAGGCCACACTATAGATTTTGATGAAGCTAAGGTTGTCTTCTTTGAGAGAAATGAAATCAAAAGAAGAATTAAAGAGTCTTTATTATTGTAAATTTATTATTCTGAAGCAATTAACTTATTTAAGAGTTCTTTTAATATTAAGGGTAGATGGGAAGTGAATGGATTTGTGGGTGGTTTTTAATATGATATATATTGTATATATATGTATATATCATATTAAAAACCACAAAAACTACACAATGGGTGGTTTTTAATATGATATATATTGTGTAGTTTTTGTAGTTCTTTACACTTGAGAAGTCTGCTTGTAGCAGTGAAACCTTAGGTTGTGTTTTTATATTATTTTTATGCTGGTCTGGTTTAATTTTGTTTTTGGGGTAGTTTTGATTTATATATATATATATATATATATATATATATATATATATATATATATATATATATATATATATATATATATATATATATATATATAAAAAATGTGTTGAAAGTGTATAGTATGAAATCGGATATCAATGTCTAATATGCACTATATCTTGAATATTATAACACTCCTTGGATTCTCCTTCCAGTAATTGTTATAATAACTTAAGCAAGTCACATATGTATAGAATAAACTTGTATATTGCCCAATGCTTACTGCTGATTGTTATGCTGGAATCCTATACGAATCCGATCACACATCTCACATTACCAAATCTACAATTTGTAAACTACACGATCCTAATCATCAAGAAAATATTTCTACAAATAAATGTTACACTAAAGAAATGATTTTTTTGTTGACTAAGCTCGCATGAAACTATAAACTTAAAGAAGATTGCAAGGTGATTAATGAGGATAATAACTTCTTGTCAAACAAATTTTAAAATCTACAAACAATCAACATGTTATGAAATAAATTTAACATTCATCAAACCAATAAATAAATAATAATTAGATTGATGGAATGAATATGAAATTAAAATTATAAATTAAGCAATAAGTAAATTAACATGTAGATGACTAAATGGATGATAAAAATAATTAATAATTAAATAATAAAAAGAAATGAGCCTGAGAATGAAGAGAAAAGAATGAAGCTGTATAACAATAATGAATGATTAACATGATGGTAGAATAAGAGTTAATGGATGATGAAGATGATAATGAAATAAGAGCTAGTGAATGGTGTGCTAATTAGGATAATGAATTAGGAAGAAAGAATAATAAGGAAGTAAAGAAAAATGAAAATGACAGATGAAAAGAATGATGATGATGTAAGATGATCAGAACTCTAAACTAATACTGAATTAAATGATAATAAGATATCTAAATAAAATAGGGATTCCAAGCCTAACAAAACCAGTATATTCACCATATTGTCAGAACAAGCTATACATTTAAGACAAAAGAAACAATTTGCATCTTAAAGTTTGGTTGACTTTCATAAAACAGTGAAAACAACATAACTCAAATCCAAACTACAATAAATAACTAGATATAAAATTTACCATAAATACAATTCCTATATTGCAAATTAATAACTTATTCTTTTCAAGGTCCAAACAACTTAAAGATTGTTATACAATATATACATAGGTCAGTGAGAATGATTTTGCCACTACCCAAATATAATGCACAAAATGGCTTTTAATACAAAATCCAATAAACAAACAATATTTAGTAATTTCAAAGAAACTTTATAAATTCCATACCTATTAAAAACTTTAAGCTTCAAGAAATAGGATTATTTTTTTTCAATAACTAAACACAATAACTTACTAACTTCCTTTTCTCAAATAAATATAAACATTGTAATCCAGATCACTGAATGATAGATCTGTGTGTTCAAATAAACTGATTAAACCAATATTAAGTGTTTAATTATTTAGTATACAATTTAAAATAATATGCACTTTAGGTTAATAAAATTTTGATTATTAAGTGATGATGTCTTAGATTTACTCATAATTTATAGGGCTTAGCAAAACTATTATGATATACCAAATTATAGTTAATTATACTACATTGTTTGATGATGATTTTCATATAATCAGATGATAGGTCATTAGGAATAACAATAATAATGTGTGTGGTGCTTAGCAATGAGACTACAGGCAACTAAACAAATTTCAACACAACAAAATTTATTTACACTATTTACAAATTTATTTCAGACACATTGCATAAAATAAGATTAATATATTTAATAACATAAAGGATTGAAAATAATTGTTATCCCATTGCCTACACACATAATAAATAAGACAAAGTTATACAGAGAAAGTCATAGTATCACTATCATTATTGGCTGTTTCTTTATTATTATATCTTACAGAATAAGATAGTTAAACCTTATTTAAGCTAAATTAGCACTCAAATTGTAAAAGAAAAGTGTATATAGGTCTTTGTGATATGTGCAAATTTTAAATCTAAAACTCAAAATTATAAAGCTGTATATTAGACTACAGCTATTTTATTCATCAGAATATGATAAGGTCAATTATCATATTCAGCACAATTAACAATTATTATCATTTACTATGAAAAGATTCATTGTATTGATTTGGGGACAGACATTAGAAGTCAAATGCACACATGACAACAAAACATTGTCTATGTCCATAACCTAATCATTTTAATAGTTAAACTTTCTTACTGATCCATCGGCAAATCACTGCATGATGATGATAAATCAACATTGTCCACTTGTATCTCTTGCTCTTTCATATAGTAGTTCTACAATCACTAGTAAGTTTTGGTTTGTTTCTTTATAAACTGATGAACATCCTACAATATCATAAAGATATTATTTCAATTAGTAGACAAACATTATAAATAGAACAGTGTGTATGAATCTAACTTTATCTTATTCTTGCTATTTAATTTTAAAATACTAAAAACTTCACCATACACAGGGGAAAGTAAACTATGTAACCTCATGAGAGATCAAACATTAAAGGGAGTCTCTACAAAAAAACTTGATATCTTAACAATAATATGGCCAATTCTAATACCTTTTCATACGTATAAAACTGTGAGTACTGTCTCATCAAAGGGAAATAGAATTCAGACTGGATATTATTCTATTTTGGGATTAACTATGCTAACTAAGCACTAACTATTAATCAGCCTCATCAATATCATCCTCTCATGTAATCAGCAAAGGGAAATACTCCATCAACTCATACACAATATTAATATTAATGACACTACATTTTATGCCATTATAAGTGGCACATACATATAAGCTGAAAGCTGTCATGAATCCTTATCAATGCCATAGCAAAAAGAAATAATCCTAACAATAAAAGTGGAAAAGCAAATGTTCGATTTCAAAATACAGAAACTATTAATGTATTAAAAAACAAACCACCAACCTATAAGTCAAATGACCATTTAATTATTTAAAAATAGTAATAATACTTTTGTTATAACAAGCCATACACACAAAAACAATGGAGATCAGCCTACATTTTATGTTTAAAGTGGACATGTTTATTCATAGGCAAAATTAAATAATTAAAAAGATTTATATCAATTATGTCATTGATAAACCAATTGGGTCATTATAGCATATCCTTGACAAAATTTAGTCTGTTTGTTCACCCTTCAATAAAATATTCAAATCTGTTTTAAAAGTGATATATATATATATATATATATATATATATATATATATATATATATATATATATATATATAATAACAAGTCAGATGTCACATGACTTATATATAGCTTGCACTTACAAATATGTATAAGAGCGTGCTAATAACTCTAAACAAGCTTTTTTTTTTTTTTATTTATGATAAATGCTACTACAAGAGAAGGCATTCAAATCATTTTTATCTTGGGTTGTCCCCATCCCCAGACCAGTTTCGACCTATGGGTCTCTTCAGTGAGGAGTTGGGACATTAGATCTAAAAAACCAACTCAAGCAAAGCATTTATCTAAAAGATAATTTTTAGAAGAAGATCTGAAACTTTTAGACATCTACATGTCTTTAAAGTCAGCTCTCCAACTGAAAAAATCATATGGGCCTGAACTTAATTCAGATACTCCATATATTAGTAGGCTTAGCTCTTTAATTTAGCTAAAGCCACAACAGCAAAATAATAATAGTAATAATAACAAGTCAGATGTCACATGACTTATATATAGCTTGCACTTACAAATATGTAAAATTAAGAGCGTGCTAATAACTCTAAACAAGCTTTTTTTTTTATTTATGATAAATGCTACTACAAGAGAAGGCATTCAAATCATTTTTATCTTGGATTGTCCCCATCCCCAGACCGGTTTCGACCTATGGGTCTCTTCAGTGAGGAGTTGGGACATTAGATCTAAAAAACCAACTCAAGCAAAGCATTTATCTAAAAGATAATTTTTAGAAGAAGATCTGAAACTTTTAGACATCTACATGTCTTTAAAGTCAGCTCTCCAACTGAAAAAATCATATGGGCCTGAACTTAATTCAGATACTCCATATATTAGTAGGCTTAGCTCTTTAATTTAGCTAAAGCCACAACAGCAAAATAATAATAGTAATAATAACAAGTCAGATGTCACATGACTTATATATAGCTTGCACTTACAAATATGTAAAATTAAGAGCGTGCTAATAACTCTAAACAAGCTTTTTTTTTTTTTATTTATGATAAATGCTACTACAAGAGAAGGCATTCAAATCATTTTTATCTTGGATTGTCCCCATCCCCAGACCGGTTTCGACCTATGGGTCTCTTCAGTGAGGAGTTGGGACATTAGATCTAAAAAACCAACTCAAGCAAAGCATTTATCTAAAAGATAATTTTTAGAAGAAGATCTGAAACTTTTAGACATCTACATGTCTTTAAAGTCAGCTCTCCAACTGAAAAAATCATATGGGCCTGAACTTAATTCAGATACTCCATATATTAGTAGGCTTAGCTCTTTAATTTAGCTAAAGCCACAACAGCAAAATAATAATAGTAATAATAACAAGTCAGATGTCACATGACTTATATATAGCTTGCACTTACAAATATGTAAAATTAAGAGCGTGCTAATAACTCTAAACAAGCTTTTTTTTTTTTATTTATGATAAATGCTACTACAAGAGAAGGCATTCAAATCATTTTTATCTTGGATTGTCCCCATCCCCAGACCGGTTTCGACCTATGGGTCTCTTCAGTGAGGAGTTGGGACATTAGATCTAAAAAACCAACTCAAGCAAAGCATTTATCTAAAAGATAATTTTTAGAAGAAGATCTGAAACTTTTAGACATCTACATGTCTTTAAAGTCAGCTCTCCAACTGAAAAAATCATATGGGCCTGAACTTAATTCAGATACTCCATATATTAGTAGGCTTAGCTCTTTAATTTAGCTAAAGCCACAACAGCAAAATAATAATAGTAATAATAACAAGTCAGATGTCACATGACTTATATATAGCTTGCACTTACAAATATGTAAAATTAAGAGCGTGCTAATAACTCTAAACAAGCTTTTTTTTTTTATTTATGATAAATGCTACTACAAGAGAAGGCATTCAAATCATTTTTATCTTGGATTGTCCCCATCCCCAGACCGGTTTCGACCTATGGGTCTCTTCAGTGAGGAGTTGGGACATTAGATCTAAAAAACCAACTCAAGCAAAGCATTTATCTAAAAGATAATTTTTAGAAGAAGATCTGAAACTTTTAGACATCTACATGTCTTTAAAGTCAGCTCTCCAACTGAAAAAATCATATGGGCCTGAACTTAATTCAGATACTCCATATATTAGTAGGCTTAGCTCTTTAATTTAGCTAAAGCCACAACAGCAAAATAATAATAGTAATAATAACAAGTCAGATGTCACATGACTTATATATAGCTTGCACTTACAAATATGTAAAATTAAGAGCGTGCTAATAACTCTAAACAAGCTTTTTTTTTTTTTTTATTTATGATAAATGCTACTACAAGAGAAGGCATTCAAATCATTTTTATCTTGGATTGTCCCCATCCCCAGACCGGTTTCGACCTATGGGTCTCTTCAGTGAGGAGTTGGGACATTAGATCTAAAAAACCAACTCAAGCAAAGCATTTATCTAAAAGATAATTTTTAGAAGAAGATCTGAAACTTTTAGACATCTACATGTCTTTAAAGTCAGCTCTCCAACTGAAAAAATCATATGGGCCTGAACTTAATTCAGATACTCCATATATTAGTAGGCTTAGCTCTTTAATTTAGCTAAAGCCACAACAGCAAAATAATAATAGTAATAATAACAAGTCAGATGTCACATGACTTATATATAGCTTGCACTTACAAATAAGTAAAATTAAGAGCGTGCTAATAACTCTAAACAAGCTTTTTTTTTTTATTTATGATAAATGCTACTACAAGAGAAGGCATTCAAATCATTTTTATCTTGGATTGTCCCCATCCCCAGACCGGTTTCCACCTATGGGTCTCTTCAGTGAGGAGTTGGGACATTAGATCTAAAAAACCAACTCAAGCAAAGCATTTATCTAAAAGATAATTTTTAGAAGAAGATCTGAAACTTTTAGACATCTACATGTCTTTAAAGTCAGCTCTCCAACTGAAAAAATCATATGGGCCTGAACTTAATTCAGATACTCCATATATTAGTAGGCTTAGCTCTTTAATTTAGCTAAAGCCACAACAGCAAAATAATAATAGTAATAATAACAAGTCAGATGTCACATGACTTATATATAGCTTGCACTTACAAATATGTAAAATTAAGAGCGTGCTAATAACTCTAAACAAGCTTTTTTTTTTTTTTATTTATGATAAATGCTACTACAAGAGAAGGCATTCAAATCATTTTTATCTTGGATTGTCCCCATCCCCAGACCGGTTTCGACCTATGGGTCTCTTCAGTGAGGAGTTGGGACATTAGATCTAAAAAACCAACTCAAGCAAAGCATTTATCTAAAAGATAATTTTTAGAAGAAGATCTGAAACTTTTAGACATCTACATGTCTTTAAAGTCAGCTCTCCAACTGAAAAAATGATATGGGCCTGAACTTAATTCAGATACTCCATATATTAGTAGGCTTAGCTCTTTAATTTAGCTAAAGCCACAACAGCAAAATATTAAGTTCAGGCCCATATGATTTTTTCAGTTGGAGAGCTGACTTTAAAGACATGTAGATGTCTAAAAGTTTCAGATCTTCTTCTAAAAATTATCTTTTAGATAAATGCTTTGCTTGAGTTGGTTTTTTAGATCTAATGTCCCAACTCCTCACTGAAGAGACCCATAGGTCGAAACCGGTCTGGGGATGGGGACAATCCAAGATAAAAATGATTTGAATGCCTTCTCTTGTAGTAGCATTTATCATAAATAAAAAAAAAAAAAAGCTTGTTTAGAGTTATTAGCACGCTCTTAATTTTACATATTTGTAAGTGCAAGCTATATATAAGTCATGTGACATCTGACTTGTTATTATTACTATTATTATTTTGCTGTTGTGGTTTTAGCTAAATTAAAGAGCTAAGCCTACTAATATATGGAGTATCTGAATTAAGTTCAGGCCCATATGATTTTTTCAGTTGGAGAGCTGACTTTAAAGACATGTAGATGTCTAAAAGTTTCAGATCTTCTTCTAAAAATTATCTTTTAGATAAATGCTTTGCTTGAGTTGGTTTTTTAGATCTAATGTCCCAACTCCTCACTGAAGAGACCCATAGGTCGAAACCGGTCTGGGGATGGGGACAATCCAAGATAAAAATGATTTGAATGCCTTCTCTTGTAGTAGCATTTATCATAAATAAAAAAAAAAAAGCTTGTTTAGAGATATTAGCACGCTCTTAATTTTACATATTTGTAAGTGCAAGCTATATATAAGTCATGTGACATCTGACTTGTTATTATTACTATTATTATTTTGCTGTTGTGGCTTTAGCTAAATTAAAGAGCTAAGCCTACTAATATATGGAGTATCTGAATTAAGTTCAGGCCCATATGATTTTTTCAGTTGGAGAGCTGACTTTAAAGACATGTAGATGTCTAAAAGTTTCAGATCTTCTTCTAACAATTATCTTTTAGATAAATGCTTTGCTTGAGTTGGTTTTTTAGATCTAATGTCCCAACTCCTCACTGAAGAGACCCATAGGTCGAAACCGGTCTGGGGATGGGGACAATCCAAGATAAAAATGATTTGAATGCCTTCTCTTGTAGTAGCATTTATCATAAATAAAAAAAAAAAAAAGCTTGTTTAGAGTTATTAGCACGCTCTTAATTTTACATATTTGTAAGTGCAAGCTATATATAAGTCATGTGACATCTGACTTGTTATTATTACTTTTATTATTTTGCTGTTGTGGCTTTAGCTAAATTAAAGAGCTAAGCCTACTAATATATGGAGTATCTGAATTAAGTTCAGGCCCATATGATTTTTTCAGTTGGAGAGCTGACTTTAAAGACATGTAGATGTCTAAAAGTTTCAGATCTTCTTCTAACAATTATCTTTTAGATAAATGCTTTGCTTGAGTTGGTTTTTTAGATCTAATGTCCCAACTCCTCACTGAAGAGACCCATAGGTCGAAACCGGTCTGGGGATGGGGACAATCCAAGATAAAAATGATTTGAATGCCTTCTCTTGTAGTAGCATTTATCATAAATAAAAAAAAAAAAAGCTTGTTTAGAGTTATTAGCACGCTCTTAATTTTACATATTTGTAAGTGCAAGCTATATATAAGTCATGTGACATCTGACTTGTTATTATTACTATTATTATTTTGCTGTTGTGGCTTTAGCTAAATTAAAGAGCTAAGCCTACTAATATATGGAGTATCTGAATTAAGTTCAGGCCCATATGATTTTTTCAGTTGGAGAGCTGACTTTAAAGACATGTAGATGTCTAAAAGTTTCAGATCTTCTTCTAAAAATTATCTTTTAGATAAATGCTTTGCTTGAGTTGGTTTTTTAGATCTAATGTCCCAACTCCTCACTGAAGAGACCCATAGGTCGAAACCGGTCTGGGGATGGGGACAATCCAAGATAAAAATGATTTGAATGCCTTCTCTTGTAGTAGCATTTATCATAAATAAAAAAAAAAAAAAAGCTTGTTTAGAGTTATTAGCACGCTCTTAATTTTACATATTTGTAAGTGCAAGCTATATATAAGTCATGTGACATCTGACTTGTTATTATTACTATTATTATTTTGCTGTTGTGGCTTTAGCTAAATTAAAGAGCTAAGCCTACTAATATATGGAGTATCTGAATTAAGTTCAGGCCCATATGATTTTTTCAGTTGGAGAGCTGACTTTAAAGACATGTAGATGTCTAAAAGTTTCAGATCTTCTTCTAAAAATTATCTTTTAGATAAATGCTTTGCTTGAGTTGGTTTTTTAGATCTAATGTCCCAACTCCTCACTGAAGAGACCCATAGGTCGAAACCGGTCTGGGGATGGGGACAATCCAAGATAAAAATGATTTGAATGCCTTCTCTTGTAGTAGCATTTATCATAAATAAAAAAAAAAAAAAAAGCTTGTTTAGAGTTATTAGCACGCTCTTAATTTTACATATTTGTAAGTGCAAGCTATATATAAGTCATGTGACATCTGACTTGTTATTATTACTATTATTATTTTGCTGTTGTGGCTTTAGCTAAATTAAAGAGCTAAGCCTACTAATATATGGAGTATCTGAATTAAGTTCAGGCCCATATGATTTTTTCAGTTGGAGAGCTGACTTTAAAGACATGTAGATGTCTAAAAGTTTCAGATCTTCTTCTAAAAATTATCTTTTAGATAAATGCTTTGCTTGAGTTGGTTTTTTAGATCTAATGTCCCAACTCCTCACTGAAGAGACCCATAGGTCGAAACCGGTCTGGGGATGGGGACAATCCAAGATAAAAATGATTTGAATGCCTTCTCTTGTAGTAGCATTTATCATAAATAAAAAAAAAAAAAGCTTGTTTAGAGTTATTAGCACGCTCTTAATTTTACATATTTGTAAGTGCAAGCTATATATAAGTCATGTGACATCTGACTTGTTATTATTACTATTATTATTTTGCTGTTGTGGCTTTAGCTAAATTAAAGAGCTAAGCCTACTAATATATGGAGTATCTGAATTAAGTTCAGGCCCATATGATTTTTTCAGTTGGAGAGCTGACTTTAAAGACATGTAGATGTCTAAAAGTTTCAGATCTTCTTCTAAAAATTATCTTTTAGATAAATGCTTTGCTTGAGTTGGTTTTTTAGATCTAATGTCCCAACTCCTCACTGAAGAGACCCATAGGTCGAAACCGGTCTGGGGATGGGGACAATCCAAGATAAAAATGATTTGAATGCCTTCTCTTGTAGTAGCATTTATCATAAATAAAAAAAAAAAAGCTTGTTTAGAGTTATTAGCACGCTCTTAATTTTACATATTTGTAAGTGCAAGCTATATATAAATCATGTGACATCTGACTTGTTATTATTACTATTATTATTTTGCTGTTGTGGCTTTAGCTAAATTAAAGAGCTAAGCCTACTAATATATGGAGTATCTGAATTAAGTTCAGGCCCATATGATTTTTTCAGTTGGAGAGCTGACTTTAAAGACATGTAGATGTCTAAAAGTTTCAGATCTTCTTCTAAAAATTATCTTTTAGATAAATGCTTTGCTTGAGTTGGTTTTTTAGATCTAATGTCCCAACTCCTCACTGAAGAGACCCATAGGTCGAAACCGGTCTGGGGATGGGGACAATCCAAGATAAAAATGATTTGAATGCCTTCTCTTGTAGTAGCATTTATCATAAATAAAAAAAAAAAAAGCTTGTTTAGAGTTATTAGCACGCTCTTAATTTTATATATATATATATATATATATAATTTATCATAAATAAAATAAAAAAAAAAGCTTGTTTAGAGCTATTAGCACGCTCTTAATTTTATATATATATATATCTGTCTTGATAAATGATATTTAATATTATGTTTTCCTTTAACTGAGAAAATAACAAAACTATGTGTAATAAATGTAGATATCTTTATACATCTCTTCATCCTTTACTAAATATGTTTTATACCACAATAAATATATAAAAAAAATCCCTAAATAACACATGACAAAGTATATTATAATACTAAACATAGCAATAACAAAAAATAAACAAACATTTTCTCCCATTCGATTTTATCCCATTAAATCAAAGTTTGTTCCATCCATATGAGCTAAAATGATAAGAAAATTGATATCATGAGCAAACATTCCTAAGTAATATATATATATATATATATATATATATATATATATATATAAGCATTTGAATAATATATATATATATATATATATATATATATATATATACTATTCAAATGCTTCCACATGAAGCACAATTAAAATAAAGCTTTATCCACATTTTTTTATAGATAATTTCCCTTAAATGAATTTATAGGTCTATTACGATCTTTAAAACAAACATTTTAAAATCATTTATTGATTTATTTACTGATGTCAGCATAGTGAGAAAATATTCAAATGCTTCCGAGTGTAGCACAATTAAAAATAGATTTATCCATATTTTTTTTTTTTTATAGATAATTTTTCCTAAATGTATTTATTGGTCTATTATGATCTTTAAAACAAACTTTTTAATATCACTTATTGATTTATTTACTTCATTTTTCCATCCATAGTATTATCTGTAATAATTTTAAATGATCTTGGCATTTTTAAAACATTTTAAAATCTTATTAATTTGCATGTTGTTCAATAAAGACTTAAAATTAAATATTTATTTTATTTCATTTATATCAGGAAATTAAGATGTGTTTAACAATACTAATAAAAAAATATTCAAATGTGAGCAATTATAACTATGATATCCTTGACATTATTTTTTTTTTCACACTTCTGTTTTCAATAACCAAACAAATTCACGCTAAACCACCACTTGGCAGATGAGTTTTCTTTTTTAATGAGAATAAAAAATAAGTTCATGCATTTTTCTTTGATTTTAAAATTACTTTATAAATTGTTTACTATATTGACTGAAACTTTTCTTCAAAATCATTTTGAATTATTTTTATTGAGATTATAATTTATGAGCAAATATATTTTCTGCTTTATAATTAGAGCACAAAAACCAATACATTTTAGTTTTTTTCTTTTTAATCTAAATTATTTACAGGCCATTTTAACATCTAAAAATTCACTAATACAAACTAAATAAAAATAGTTGCTTACATTTTCTTTTTTAGTTGGTTTACTTTATATTTTCACACTTTCTTCAAAATTATTTTGAATTATATTTTATGAAGATTATAAACTATAATTAAACATATTTTCTTATTCACCATAAAAGCACGAAAACCAAAACACTTTCGTCTTTGTATTTTAAATCTAAATAATTTATGTGTCATTTTTAAATCTGAAAATTACCTAATATAAACAAAAGAAAAGTAATTGCAAACATTTTCTGAAATTGTTCTTCATGTGAAGTAGTATTTGTTGAGACAAATAATTATCCCTATGGCTGATATTTTTCTTTTTCCAGCATGCATATCAAGAAATATAAAATCGATAGAAAGCAGTGATGAAATAAGAGAAGATTTTTTTAAGGATTCTTATTCCATATTTTTAACTTCACATTATCCTGTAATTTTGTTCAATTTAATCCACAAGGTTGTTACTTTTCTGCTTTTTCTTTTTACTGTATTTTATAAGTGTAAGAATTGAAGTCCTCTTATTCCAATGTTTTTCTCTTAATAGCTCTTTTCTTACAAACTTTGTTATATTATTTATACTTTGTATTGCTTTGCATGATTTTACTAAATGGGCCATTAACAGAACAGTGTGAATAATTTAATATCTCTCCCTCTAGTGTTGACCACCTTGACTTACATTTCATTTTAAATTGCAATACAATATATCTGAAGATTGTTCACAGAATTTTGAAGAATTATAAATTGATTTTCTTTATTTTTAATTACTGTTTAATAATAATAATAAAGTGTTAAATATTTCCATACTTCCAAATTGGTTTAATACTATTAAAATATTTTTTGAAATAGAGCTGCCACTAGAACATATGATAGAAATGTTTATGAAATTCATATCCACTCTATCAGATTTTCTAGTGTGTCACAAACAGTCCAAGTCATCATCACTCTCAGGACATTTATTTATTGTTCAGCATTTATAATCCAACAAGCATTTCAACTTATAACTGATTTTTACACATTGAAGTTTGAGTCTTTCCATACCTGCCATATAAGACAGCAATACCATTTGAACCTGGAAAATTTATTTAGTAGGCAGATACGCACTGTTAAGATTCAACTTGTATATATATATATATATATATATATATATATATATATATTTATTTAAAATATATCTTCAGTATTAAAAAAATAAAAACCACTGCCAGTAATTAACACACAAACATTTATTAATGCATATATAAATAAAATTGAGGAGTAAAATTTATTTTTAGATTTTAATATTAAATTTTTCCAAATTTAAAATTATTTTTAAACAGTCTGCACACATGAACATTTTAATAAATTTTACTTTAGAATATTGAGTATAGGTATGCTACATAGATTACTCAGTTAAAAACTTTTCAAAACAATCAATCGATCTCAGACTAAAAGTTTGTAGCCAAACCATTGCCTGTTTCCGGATATATAGTCACAACCAATTCAATATGAAAATGCATAAAACCATGCTGAAAGGATGTACATCTGATAGCAATATATTATTTGAAGGACATGGCCCTCATCCAGTGAAGGAATGTGTGTCTGTCTGGCAAAATAATCCTGTATATAAAATAATTAAAGAAAAGTGATATGTACAGAGGAGAATGGTCTATCTGCTGACTTATAGTCCCTATCAATAGAGCTAAAATAGGGTCAATGACACAGAAATATGTATGTGTCCATTGCAATGCCATGACTACTTTTTTGGGTTATGCATTTATTTGGGCACATTGCTCTGTATGCTAAACATGTTTCACATTACATTGATATAAAAACCCATATATATTCTTTCACTAGCATTGGCCTAACTATGAAACAAGTTGCCTGAAATAAAAACCCTTTAAAATAACTGATTAAAATATAAAATTACTGATGGAATTGCAGAGGGAAATTTACAATAAAGCCTTTGGAATTCATCATAAGATGCAACATTGACACCAATAATTTAAAGATATATGAATAAATACATTTTTAGATACTCAACATGAGGTATTGTAATTACTGAATATTATATATTTTAATCAATGTGCAAATAAAAAATAATTAAACAGTAACAAATCTATGAAGCGATCAACACCAAATTTAAATTTAACACATTTAAATAATTTAGTCAATTAACACATAACAAAAAAAGGAAATGGAAATGATTAATAAAATACATGCAAAAAAATATTAGTAACTGATTTTGAATTCTTTAGGTCAGATGAGAGTTCTTATTTTCAATGATTCATTGCAAATTTAAAAAAAGTTACTATTAGATAAGCAAAAAAGTTTATACTTTTTGGATTCTGCAGATTTAGAGGTCCAACTTCATAATCACTTAATAGGTTTATTGTCCTCTTTAAAACAAAGCCAGTACTTGCCACTCCTTTTGGTCCATAACTATCATAGGGATGCCTCAGCTGGTTGTGAAGAAATTAAACCTATTGCAGACTCCTACATTGCAAAATCTGCAATACAGCTACCGTTCATATATAGCTTAATAGTCAGCCTATCAGACAACAAAATTTAATAATAATAATAATATTTTTGGATTTTATATTTTTATTAGCCTCTTATGAGCATATTTTCAGAATGAATGAACAAAACATCACTAATCTTAGAGTCTCTTTTTTGGTCCGTATTGTGGCTTGATGCTTCCATTGGTCAAGCTAATTCTTTTTATTCTCTTATGTGACCTTCTAAATTATTTTAAGTGCCCCAAGGGCTAGTTTGCAAAAACAATCATTTAATTAAAAAACAAACATTTCCATTTTCTAAGTATAAACATGATAAAAATCATTTACTTCTATTTTAAAAAAATGTCAATCTTTACTTTTTTTACAAAAAAAAAAAAATACTTTAAAATACTTTTATTTTTAAAATAGTTTTTAATGTTGTTCATCTGTGTGATCTATATATACATTAAACAACTGTTAATTTTCAGTTTTTAAGTTTTTTTTTTCTTTTTAATAAATCAATTTTTATTTAGGATCTTTTTATTTTATTTTAAATTAATAAGTATAGAGGATTTGAACTCAGATTTTCAAGCACCCTTCTACTATCCACACTATATCATACAACTGATACACATGACAACAAAAAATGTAGAAAATATTAACAATCACCAATATTCGTATTTCATGCTAAACCAGGACTAATCATTTGGTCCAGATTATCATCAGACACACACACACACACACATATATATATATATATATATATATATATATATATATATATATATATATATATATATATATATATATATATATATATATATATATAATGTTTGTTAATTAAAAAAAAATTGTAATTATAATTGAAATAAAAAAACTTAATGGTTTACAAACTATTATACATCATATAATAGTATAATAGTTTGGAAACTGTGAAATTTATTATTTCAATATATATATATATATATATATATATATATATATATATAACTAATTAATAAAATATATATATATATATATATATATATATATGAGACTTTTTATTAATTAGTTATAAATTTTATTTGTGCTAAGATTATGGGATGATTACCAAATAGTCAGTGGATATATCAGTCTAAAAGATGGTAAAAACGTGTCTTATGTTCCTTTAAACAACCAAGTAAGTTATATTAATGAGCCTTCACAGTATGATAAATATAATAATAGGACCAGAGTAAATTATGACATTGGAATGATTAAATTAAAAGAAAAGCTTATTTTTTCCAATAAGGTTCAACCAATTTGCTTATTTGGATCTAAAAATATAGATAAAGTAAAACAAGGATATATGCATGGATGGGGAATCACACATTATGGTAAGTTATGTAAAATTGGATAATGCTTATTTAATATGTTTAGTCTATAATATAATCTGCAATGTAAAGTATGAAAATCATAAATACTTTACACTTACTTTATATTAAATTGGTTGAGTTATGCAATTGACACTTAAAATGCAATTACATTTTGTAGGCTAAATTTAGTAAGATATGTCATAGACAGCTGAGGTACACCCACATTTACATGCCAACACATGCTCATATATATATATATATATATATATATATATATATATATATATATATATATATATATATATATATATATATATATATATATATATATATATATATATATATATATAGAGAGAGAGAGAGAGAGAGAGAGTTATAACTTTTTGGCTGCACCCTCTATTATTTTTCATTACATACTAATATTTTGATGGACTACCATCTGCCATTATCAATGTTAACCATTGAAAAAAAATTGTTAGATCTCAAACAAGAATGACACTGTATGTGAGATGAGAAATGAGATTCAACTTGAAGTAGTTCAGCATGTGCAATATGAGGTTTATCAACATGTTATTTCCCTGTTTTTTCACCTATTAATTTCAAGTTTATATTAGACAAAATTAGAGATTTCCACATATCTGAAATATGTTGTGCATTCTCAACCCTATTTAAACCAGTAGGTCCCTTTAATATTTCAATTGACTCCCTCATGGTTCTAAATAATATCTTTCAAAATTAGCAGATATTTTTGTATTGTCAAAATCAGGTTTGTGACCATTTTCTAAAAAATGAGAAGTAAAAACTGATGTGCTAATTTTTTGATTTAAAAACATTTCTATGTTTTCTATTCTGACATTTATGCGTCCATTAGACTGACTCTCATGGCTTCTTTAGAACTGTAAACATGTAATTTCTTAAATTCATTGGTCTTTCAAAAATATTCTGACTTCAGGTTTATATAAATAATCACCATTTTGTTTTCCAGTAAAAAAACTCTCACTTATATTAAAACAATATAGTCTTCTACTGATTTTATCAGTAACCCGTTTATTATAAGGTAAAATTACTCTATCCATAGAGTAATTGTCAATTCTATCCTCTTTTTTAGTATTAATGTTATATAAAGCCTTATATATGATGTTTTTATTATAATTGTTAGAAAGTAGAATATTTTCTGTAAGTTCTATTTCTTGAGTAAGATGTTCTTTGTCATATAAATTATAAGCTCTAGTCAAATAATATTTTGCTGCAGAAAAAAATTGTGCAGGATGATGATGAGAATTAGAATTAATATATTTGTTTGTATGGGTGGATTTTCTGTAAAATGATATTGATAACGTTTCATCACAATTTCTTGCAATTTGTTATTTTCCACGTTCACAATAAATTTAATATTTGGATGCCAATTATTTATAAAAACCAAAAAAAAAAAAAACAATTCAAAGCATCAATACCATGAGGCCGTATGACAAATGTTTCATCCACATTTATAAGCCGAATAGAGGGGGATTTAGTAGCTGCACATAATTCTTGACTTTCAAAATTATCCATGAAAAGAATTGTAATTACAGGTGACAGTGGAAATCCGATAGAAAGTTCTTTAATATGTTTAAACATTTGAGAATTATCAACAGAAAAATGTATTTTCAAGGCAATGTTTCGCTAATGGAATAATAATATCTGGCAAATCATTGTATTGAGCTATTATATTTAATGCTTCTTCAACAGGAATATTAGTAAACATAAAAGAAACATAAAAAAAAAACAAAAAACAATAAATCAGTTCCTGTTATTTTAAAGTTCTTAATTAAAAAAATAAAATTACTTGAATTTGTCATTTTTGATGGAAACTTGTCTGTCAATGGTTGTAAGCATTGGTCTAAATATCAAGCCAAATCATTGTTGGATAACATAGAGAACACACAATAGGTCACAAGGGTTTTATTGTTTTTATTCCAGCAGATAAGGATGATTTGACTGTTGTCCTTAATCGTTTAGATTATAAGAATAAAATTGTTGATTTATTAAATGATGGAACTTATAACAAGTTCATTAGATAACCTCTGACATATTTAGAGAAAAAAGAAAATGTCTTAACAAACGATCTAGTATATATGAAGATATGAAAATAAACTTTCTCCAAGATAATGTTGTTTCTTATATCCTAAATTTTATGGTTTTGACCTATTGTGTGTACTTTATGTTCTTCCACACATGCTTTGGCTCGATATTTAACCAATGCTTACAAACATTGATAGATAAGATTTCATCAAGTATTAAAAATTCAAGTCGTTTTATTTCTATAATTAAAAACTTTAAACTAACAAAAATGTTTACTAATATTTCTGTTGAAGAAGCATTAAGTATAATAGCTAATACAATGATTCACCTGATTTTATTAGCAAAGTATTGCCTTGAAAATACATTTTTTTGTTTACAATTCTCAAATGTTTAAACAAATTAAAGACATTTTTATGTGATCTCCACTGTCACCTGTAATTGCTGATATTTTCATGGATAATTTTGAAAGTCAAGTATTATGTGCTTATACTAAAAAACCTGCTATTTGGCTTAGATATGTGGATGATACCTTTATAATATGGTCTCATGACATTGATTGTTTAAATTATTTTCTTGTTGGCATATGTATTTTTCATCCACATAATAAATTTCTAAGGAAATAAAAAATAACAGATCACTTTCTTTTCAAGATGTTTTAATTGCAAGAAAATGTGATGAAACATTATGAATATCAGTTTACAGAAAAGCCAACTTTACAAACATATATCTTAATTTTACTTTTCATCATCATCCTACATAAAAAGATGTTACTGTAGCAAAAAATCTTTTGACTAGACCTTATAATTTATCTGATAAAGAACATCTTACTTTAGAAATAGAACTTACAAAAATATTCTATCTAATAATTATAATAAAAATATCATATGTATGGCTTTACGTAACATTAATACTAAAAAGAAAAAAGGATAGAATTGACAATTCCACTTTTGACAGAGTAATTTTACCTTATATTAAAGGGGTTTCTGTAAAAATAAGTAGAATACTATCTCGTTTTAATATAAAGTCTACTTTTACTACTGACAAAAAAAAAAAGGTGATTTCTTATATAAACCTAAAGACAGAATATTTTTGGAACATCAAATAGTTTATGAAATTTCATGTTTGAAGTGCTCAAATAGCTATATGGTACAGTCTAATATATGAATAAATGTCAGAATTAAGGAACATAGAATTGCTTTTATATATATATATATATATATATATATATATATATATATATATATATATATATATATATATATATATATATATATATATATATATATATATATATATATATATTGTAACCTTCTGGATTGGCACCAAAATATTGATTGTAATTATGTAGCACTGTTTTAATAACAGCTTACAATATCTTACTAAAAAAAAAAAGAAATAACCTGAAATTATATATTTTTTTTATTAATGATCTAAAACTATGCTTAAACACATTTATAGATATAGTTTGAAAGTTTTGAGATGTTTAATATTCTTCATTAGTTAGTAATTAATGATAGAAAAGGGGATGGCTTGTGACAGAATTTGACAGTTTAGGTTAAGTTGATTCCAATTTGTTATATTTGTCTGTAAAACAGTATTGATATTTGTTTAGATAATTCTCTGGTTTATTTGCTTATAATATTCTAATCTATAGTGTAAATCATACAGAATGTATGACTCATCATCATAGAAACTTTCATTTCAGTCAGATCAGTTTAGCACGTGTGGCATTAATATTTGTGAATGTTCATGTATGCTTATGCCATTATTCAGCTTCATTTTTCATTCATATACTTCATTGTACTACCAAATATCATGTATCATAGCAAAATATGTGATTTAATAACCAATTGCAGAAATAACTAGTGTAGTTACATTTTAAATGAATCAATAACCTAGTAGATTATTAAACAACAATTATGCTATTAAATATTTTATTCCCTAAAATAATTATCATTAGTTTTTTTCTGCTACTTTAGAAAGATAAAATATTTCATTCTTTGTTCAATTTAATACATTTTTTAAAAGAAAATACAAGTTTTTTTTTCTTTCTTTTTTTTTCAAGACAATAAAAAGATTCTTGCATATTTTTCTGCTAATTAAATTTCAGTGCAATGGGTGGAGAAATTCTGTTTTTAAAGATTTTTGAACTTTCAAATGACCTTGGATAATTGGAAGAACAGATGCTGGGGCAATAGTCTGGGATATATAAAAAGATAATTTTTTTTTACAAAAGGGGGACTTATTTAATTTCACTGAAATTTACATTGTTTTCTGATTTCATCATTTCTCTACCAATAAAAGTTTTTATTCATACAATTTTGTTTTACAAGCTGATTCTCCCAAGACCCATGTTTGAAAGTGAAATGCCATTATTAATTTTCTCGAACATGAAAATGTAAAATGACAGTAACAAGGTAGATCTACCCTGCTTTTTAATTGACTATTTTAAATTCTAAAGCCATTGTTTGAAATGTGTATGCGTGCACATATAATAAAACATTTAAGTTTACATTCTAATATTAAAGAAGTAATGGAAATGTGTGTTTATATTTCAATTTTTTTTAAAAAAAAACTTAATTCTAATATTAAAGAAGTAACTGAAATATATGGACTCTTTTATTATTTTGGAAAAAGTTATGAACTCTGTCACTAAACCCCTCAAGAACTCTTTATTAATAAATTTTGCTAACTAAAAAGAAAAGAAGTTTAAATGGAAGGATGTGTGTGAATAATTTATTCTATTCTGCTTTACTATTATTAATGTTAAAACATTTACCTAACCATTTGTATCTAAAAATGAGTACAAATGTGTAATGTATAATTTAATGGATTAATTATTAACTTTGTATTTTCTTTTTAAAATATGTTATCAACAAACTTACATGAACTTAGGTGATTTTTTATAAACTGATTGGTTACGTACATTGTGAATGACTTTTAAAAAACTCAGGACAAGTGCCGGAACGTATATTATAAATTGAGTAATTAATTATTGCTATACCTACATTGTAATAAATATTTATTGCCAAAATGAAGAATTGCCATATGTAATATTGCCAGTGGTTTCATTATCTAATGATAAAAGGCTTGAATTGTTTCTAAATTGGATCCAAATTAATATTATTTATCTTCCTGCAAGAGATTGTTAAGTGTTTGTCCATATGGATGATATCCATGATCATAATCATTTTGTATATGTCTAAGATATGTCATTTACAGACTAAATAACTTTCATTTCCACCAAGAAGAAAAGAAAAAAGCTTTAATGATTACTATTACTTGTTTTCAATTAATAGATAGATAGATGTACAAATTTGTCTTGTAATTTTGTTTTTATTATTATTTTTTGTTTGTCGTCAAGAATGTCTCACCAAAAATATAATATGGAAATATATTATACTGGGTAACTACTATTATTTTAATATAATTTTTATTGTGTGATTATATTTTTAAATGCATGTGTTAGTGATAGAAATGTCCATATTTTGTTAAGGTGTGAACACTTGTTTTTGAAAAGAGCTCATTATATAGCATTTTATTGTTTTTCCTTGTGTTTTTCAAGAAGTTATAAAATATTTTTTTCTTAATAATTGTTTTACTCACAATTTAAAGATGTGTTGTTTATTCTAAACCAAACTTTTATTTCAATTCTGTGCTAATGCAAATGCACTAATGAATTATTTGGTCTTTGGTTGCTATAAGTTATTTTGTCTTGCTTATTTAATAATAATTAGTATATTTCCAAGTTAAAATATTATACTTATCAGAAATGAAAGATTTATTCGTTATTACCTTTACAATTTATTAATTGATATCGCTACAGTAGTTCTTTATCTACTGGGATTTGAAATTGTTTGTGTGCTATTATATATATATATATATATATATATATATATATATATATATATATATATATATATATATATATATATATATATATATATATATATATATATATATATATATATATATATTGTGTGTGTGTGTGTGTGTGTCTATTATTGAATTCAGCTATAATAATGTTTGAATTGAAAGTTAAAATAATTTAATGCCCATAGGTTTCAGATAATGAAAATGCACCAAGAGAAGTTAAAAGTTAGAGATTCCTAAGTGTGAATTTACTATTTATTTATTATGCTCAGATTGAAATGTATTTAGTGGCTATACAGAATGGATTTATTTATGTTATATAATATATTGTCTGCGATTGAGAAAAAATATCCCTTAGTTTGTTGTAGTATTTGTTAGGAGTAGATTGTATCTTCAAGATTTAGTAATTGTATTTTATGAATTATAGTATGAGAAGCCCAGTAGTATATTTCCCTAATTTTGGTGATGAGACTGTGTCCACACCAGTTTATTAAGTCTTAGAAGTTAGACTTGGGAGCTATTGTGTATTGTTATTCAAATGATTAGAGTTATTAAAGTCACTGGAATATTTTTCATTATTTACTCATAGCCAAGTGTAAGATCATTTGCTTATAAAAAAGGAAAATAAAAGTAGAATTGATTTTGTCACAGAACAGCTGAAGTAGAATTTGTATTAAAGCTTGGTTGGCCATGATTATCATTCACATTATGGTCTTTATCCCAATTTCATGAGTAAACAGAGCAGATTTAGTTATATTAATTATTTTAACACCATAATTCAGACACATGCATAAATTATTTATTCGGAATGTATGGAGAAATCCATCATTAATGTGTAACTTTTAATTATTGTTTCATATCACATCATAGTAATTATTTAGATTTTATACTATCAACTCTCATCATATCTCATTCTCATTTGAATAAGAAAGCACGAGAAGACAACGTGTAGCTAATTAATAGAATTCTTCTTTTAATTTGCAAAGAATAGTTTGACCTTTTACTCTTGCTTTTAGATTTAAATCTTTCTCATTTTATTTGATGTGCATTTGAAGTAAAATCCCAGGAATTTTAGTTTTATCATATAATTTAGTGTCAGTGTTTAACAGTGTTTTATTTTTCATGAGCATATAATAAGTGATTGATAGCTTAAGTGTATTGAATATAAAATACCAAATATAAAATAATTTTATATAATTAATTATCGAAGAGGTAGTATTAAAATCTTTCTGTGTCCCGTGTTTATCAGAAAGTGACTGATAACCTGAGAAAATTTTGCAAGTAAAATATCAGGAACTTTAGTTTGTGTTATTATTTAGTACTAGCATTATAAGATTTCTTTAATAAGTCTAAGAAAATGCACTGATAGCTGGCATATGTTAAAATAAAAAATAAAAAAACACAGAAAGTTATCTTTTTGTTATTTGCTCTTACGTAGACCATTGAATCATGGATGTTAGAAACATCCAAAACATGTATATGCATAAATTATAAAACTAAATGTTTGTTTAAATCATCTTGTAAATAAATGTCTCATTTATTTAAAGTTGTGTTCATAATGTTTCTTTGACATGAATTCATATTTCATATTTCCACACATGCACACACATTTACATATTTAATATGATATGATTGAACTATTCCATAATTTAATGATGAATATGTTTAGATCTGATGAGGTTGCTTTTCTTGATCCAGACACTGTATGAAATGTTGATTATTTAGTGATTCTCTGACAGTTTTATCATTCAGTTATCATTTAGATGATGAATTGAAATCAAAACGCACCCTATTTCTTTCATTATCTAACTACCATTATTTTGTTAGGATATTGCCTAATTTGTATCATTATTTTTATAATAGTAATTAGTAGTTGTTAGAAAGTATAAATTTAAAATTAAGCCATGCAATAAATTAATACCCTGAGATATTCACCTATTAATTTAGATTAGACATTAATTCAGTTAATTACTTTAAATTATTGTACAATTAAAAGTTATGTAATGTTATATTTTATTTTGCATTTAGTTCCAATTAGCTATACATTATAGTTAATCAGCATTGTATTTTTATTTATTAATTTAATTTTCTAAAACAATAGAGGTTCTTCAATACATGTGGATGATGGGAGGAGATAACACATAAACTATATTTTGTCAATCAAAATGGTAGAACTTTACCAATTTTAATTCTTTTTTTTATTTTAGAACTTAATAGATGTTTTGTTCCTATTTATCATAATGTTTACCCCCCCCCATCTAAAATACATTTTACACACTATAGACCTTGTAGCCCCCAACTGAGCTAAGCTGAAGTAGAACATCATGTTAAGAACCTCATTAATGATCTTAAAGTGAGATCAGATTAGTAGTTTATTCTATGATCAATAGAATTGGCCTCCCCAGGTATTTGTTGTTAGGAAAGGTAGGAGAGATCTTGGGTGAGGGTTTAATATATATATATATATATATATATATATATATATATATATATATATATATATATATATATATATATATATATATATATATATATATATATATATATATATATATTGCAATGTTCATATTTGTACATTCTTGCAAAATAATCCAGAGTTAGGCAATTATACCTAGACTATTGTAGATGAGGGTTTGAGAAATAAATGTATGTACTTCTTCAAAGTAATATATGTAATTTTATAAGTGAATATTTATATAAACAATAATCACATATATTTAAAAAAAATTATCCACTGAGAAAAATTTTTCACTATCCTTGCATTCTTTGCCAACTAACACTTTGAACGGCTAACCTTCCCACAATTCCATGATCTTAACATTTGCTGCCTGCCTGTTAATTAAGTCAAGTTTATATTTATATATTTGCATAGGTTCTATTATTTTTCTTTTGTTGTTATTTTTTAGAATTTGCAATATTTCAACATTGGTGCAATTGAAGTTAAAACTATAAATACATGAATTATTATGGTCTTGAAAAATGGATGCTGAATGATTGATTATCTACTTTGCAATTTTGATATGATTTATGCACTCTTTTTAACAACAGCAAATGTTCTTTAGTTCTTTTTCCAATGTACATATTAGATCACCTATATATAAACTACAACACTTACATATCTATTTACAAATGATACATTTTCTTTTTTTAAATGTGGTTTTATCTGTAGAATTATTTATTAATTTGTTTATGTAGGAAGCATGCAGAATGCAATATCACATATACCTTTATAAATATTCCTTATAAAATTTACTTGACCATTTGAAATGTATCATATTGATATCCATTATTTATTATTATTAGCAGAAGGTCCAATATTATTATTAAAATTTTTATGCTTCTATTTTGCATTAAAAGCTTTAATAACATTTGTTCAAACATATTTTAATATTTATGCCTTTATCTGATAAATATTTTCAAAGACTATTATTTCTAAATAAGAAACACTTCATACCTGCCATTTTATGTGACATTGAGACTTTTGATTTATATGGAATATAACCACTTTTTACTATTGGTTTAATGGCTATACAGTAATCCAGCATACATTGATTTCCAATTATTTTACAGATCAATAAATTGAAAACACATGAAATGTTCATCTATTTTTTTTTTCATTTTAAGCCATTTAAATCTAATAATTATTTGAACAACGCTTTAATTGTATTTCACCTGCCATATACAAAAACATTCTCAAAATGTTGATAATATGCAGTAATGTTTTTTTTTGATAAGGTAAGTGAAATGAACACATCAATTGATGAAATACTGTATATTGAAATTATTTCAAATGCATTAAGTTTAAGAAATGTTAACCTGAATATAATAAAAATTTTAACTGAAATATTAATATATATATATATATATATATATATATATATATATATATATATATATATATATATATATATATATATATATATATATATATATATATATATATATATATATATATAGTTTTTAAGAAGAATATTTGTTAAATGGGTAATGTAGAGCCAATAGGTTTACCAACAGTTGTTCTAATATTTAATTTTTAAATATGACGAAAATACTGTAAAAAAGGAATCGATATGTTGATTTTGTTTCAAGGTTTTTTCTCACCTCAGTGAAAAGCTAGAATATACAGATACTAGATCTAAAATTTCCGTGCAAAACCCCCCCCACTTATTTAATACATAACATTTAGAAATTCTAAAATTTTCCAACATGAAAATGTCTTTAACTCAGTTATCTAACTTAAATAGCTAGTAATGCCATATATGACTTAATAAGCTCAAGAAAATTCAGTAGATCTCAACATGGTTCAATCCCATACAGCTATTCATGTTAGATAGCGAAAGTTAAACACATTTTCATGGCTGATATATTAAGAGTTTGTACTTAAATATTACATAATAAATAAGAGTTGGGTTTTGAGTTGATATTTTAGATATAGTGTCTAAATATGCTAATTCTCACTGAGTTGAGTCAAAAACTTGAAGGAAATTGGTCTGGAGGTGGAAATGTTCTAGATAGAGTTTTTAAATATTTTTTTCTCCTACTACACTTATCAATTAAGAGCATGTTTGAGATATTGGTACACTTCCTATATTACATATTTGCAAATACAAAGTTGTAATGCAATATCATACTATACATGACATGCTTTATGAATTATTAATATTATTTGTATCTCAAAATTTAAATATTAAACACATTATATATATATATATATATATATATATATATATATATATATATATATATATATATATATATATATATATATATATATATTAGTTTTTGGGATGTACCCTGTCTTATTTTACATTGAGCATCATTATTTCGACAAAATAGCAACCACCATTTTCAAGGTTAACTTTTGAAAGAAAAACCGTTAGATCTTAACAAATAACGTGACTGTGTGCGAGATGAGAAATGAGGTTCCAGATCAGCATTCACAGTATGAGGCTTATCAAAATGTTTATTTTCCTCAGTATTTTTACCTGTTAATTTTAAGTTAATATTGGATAAAAAGAAGGTTTCCACATAGCTGGAATATGTTGTGCTTCATCAGTTCTATTTAAACTAGTAGGTCTCTTTAATATTTCAATTGACTCTCTCATGATTCTTAAATCATATCTTTCTAAATTAGCAAGTAGTTTTGTATTGTCAAAATTAGGTTTGTGACCAGTTTCTAAATAATGGGAAGTAAAAACTGATGTGCTAATTTTTTGTTGAAAAGCATTTTTATGTTCCTTAATTCTTATATTAATTCGTCTATTAGACTGACCCACATAGCCTCTTGAGCACTGGAAACACAGAATTTCATAAACTCCTTGGTGTTCCAAAAGTATTCTGCCTTTAGGTTTATACAAAAAATCACCAATTGTTTTGCCAGTAGAAAAAGTGGTCTTTATATTAAAACAAGATAGTCTTCTACTGATTTTATCAGTAACCCCCCTAATGTAAGGCAAAAATACTCTATTAAAAGAGGAATTATCAATTCTATCCTCTTTTTCTTTTTAGTATTAATGTTATATAAAGCCTTACATATGATGTTTTTATTATAATTATTAGAAAGCAGAATACTTTTTGTAAGTTTTATTTCTTGAGAAAGATGTTCTATATCAGATAAATTATAAGCTCTAATCAAAAAAAAACATTTTCTCCCCATAGAGATTAATAATGTTATACTTAATGTTATAATTTATCTGATAAAGAACATTTTTCTCAAGAAATAAAACTTACAAAAAGTATTCTGCTTTCTAATAATTATAATAAAAACATCATATGTAAGGCTTCATATAACAGTAATACTAAAAAGATAAAAAAGGATAGAATTGATAATTCCTCTTTTAATAGATTAATTTTGCCTTACATTAGGGGGTTTACTGAGAAAATCAGTAGAAGACTATCTTGTTTTAATATAAAGACCATTTTTTCTACTGGCAAAAAAAATGGTGATTTTTTTGTATAAACCTAAAGACAGAATACTTTTGGAACACCAAGGAGTTTATGAAATTCCATGTTTCCAGTGCTCAAGAGGCTACGTGGGTGTCTAATAGACGAATTAATGTCAGAATTAAGGAACATAAAAATACTTTTCAACAAAAAAATAGCACATCAGTTTTTACTTTCCATTATTTAGAAACTGGTCACAAACCTAATTTTTACAATACAAAACTACTTGCTAATTTGGAAAGATATGATTTAAGAACCATGAGAGAGTCAATTCAAATATTAAAGAGACCTACTAGTTTAAATAGACCTGATGAAGCACAACGTATTCCAGCTATGTGGAAACATCTCTTTTTATCCAATATTAACTTAAAATTAACAGGAAAAAATACTGAGGAAAATAAACATTTTGATAAGCTTCATATTGTGAATGCTGAACTGGAATCTCATTTCTCATCTTGCACACAGTCACGTTATTTGTTAAGATCGAACGGTTTTTCTTTCAAAAGTTAACCTTGAAAATGGCGGTTGCTATTCCGTCGAAATATCCCTGCTCAATGGAAAATAAGACATGGTACATCCCAAAAATTTATAATTTATCTACATCATATAACCTTGAAAACATTATATATATATATATATATATATATATATGTTTTCAAGGTTATATGATGTATCCTCCGATCTATATATATATTGAAATTGGCACATACTAATTTATCTAAAAGAAATATTAAAATAATCTTTTGTAAAAGAAAAACATATTTAAATGTTGAAGAGTTTATTACAGTTTATTTTTGTAAAAGAGTTTGAAATAAAAGTTAGAAAATAATTGATTAAATAGAGGGAGGGGGATTTTGGTTAGAAAAGATAAAACTAAGAATTCATAAAAGTTAAAGAGTGTTATTATTATAAATTAAAAGTTAAAATATAAATCTCTTTTCATTCCAGTTTATTAGAATAAATATGTATATATGTGCGATGGTATATAAAAATAAATGTGAGCTAGTTAATAAGATATATAATAAATGCATGTTAAAATCCTATTGAAAAACACATGAAGAGAAATATTGAAATTAAATGTATTTAAAAACACAGCAGTGGGCTACTAATTAAAGATATAAAAACATGTTTTGTCATGGCTACTAAACAATACTCAAAAACACGTTCTCAAAGTATTGGTTATCAATGAAATTTTGACAATACACATTGCTGGAGGATATTAAAACAAATACACTTTGTATATATAAATAGCCAGATTTTTATCAGATGTCAGTTCACAAGACATCAGTTCACAAAAGAGTGCTTTGAACTCTGGTGTTGAACTCAATACTCAAGAAGAAGTTATGTCCTGGAAATGTAACAATAGTTATATATATATATATATATATATATATATATATATTGTTACATAATATATATATATATATATATATATATATATATTATAGCTATCATTTGGGTATATATACTCTCAGAGTATTTTCTTGTCTGCCTAAGAAACCGATGTTTCAAAGGATGCATATTCGAACCCGGTACAATATATATATATAGTACCTTTTTGATTAGGTCCAAATGAATTCGCTTAGTCAATTTCCAAAAAATTTAAACTAAAGATATATTTTAATTGGTATGACTACTGTATAATATTGGCCATATTTTAAAAATGCTTGTTAAAATAAACAAAATATTATTAAATGCATAAAAACCATACAAACATGAGACAATAGTCAAGGTAAGCTAAATAGTGTAATGTTGTATGGTTGGGAAATATGGCCATAGTAAAATAATATGCTAAAAACCACTAGTAAATAAGTGGTAAATGTTAAATTTAAATTAATGACTTAGAATTAAATAAATTAGTGTATTGTAAAATAAAAATTATAATTAATATATGTATTATAAATTATTTATTTAAAGTATAATATTTTGTGGTGGATGAAAGTGTTTAGTTTAATAGTATCAAAATTATTATTCTAAACTATGTTATATTATTATTATTATTATTATTATTATTATTATTATTATTATTATTATTATTATTATTATTATTATTATTATTATTATTATTATTATTATTATTATTATTATTATTATTATTATTATTATTATTATTATTATTATTATTATTATTATTATTATTAGTAGTAGTAGTAGTAGTAGTAGTAGTAGTAGTAGTAGTAGTAGTAGTAGTAGTAGTAGTAGTATTGTTGTTGTTGTTATTATTATTATTATTATTATTATTATTATTATTATTATTATTATTTAATATAATATTTTTTACAATTAAACATTTATTTTTTATTACTAGACAGTCATTAAAAATTGATACAGATTGTCACACTTTTTAAGTCATGTGACATGTAAATATTCATACTTGTGTGCTTGCAAGATTTTATAATATTTTTTTCTAATAAAGTTTAAAAACTGCTTTAGAATTGTACTATAAAATTGAAATCCTCTGTTGGCCACAATATAAAGAGAATATAAAGAAAAAAAATAACTTATGCAATAAAATATTTAATTATGTATTTTTAAAAAATGAATGGATATAACAAAAGAAGATTTTAAAATAGATGCATTAAACATAACTGTTGGATAAATTATTAAAATGTTATTTTAAAATGTTTAGTTTGTTTAAATAAAAATATATAATTAATTTGGACTTAAATAATTTAATTATAATGAGTCATGATTTTTATTTTTGAAATGTAATTGTGTAAGATAATATAGATATGTACATTAGATCACCAGTTAAAGATTTAATAGACAATCAAATCATCACTTTATTTTATTACAAAAGCAGATGTTCACTTGTTTCTGTGTGGTTTAATCAATTCAATAAGTTAATTGTGCTTTAATCAGTCAACTTTGTGCTTTTAAATAACTCTCTTAATAATTTATTACTTTTAAAATATCAAAGTATTGTATAATTTATTACTTGGAATTATTTTAAAAGAGAATATTAAAAAAGTATAAGTATATACAGTTAAAATCATGCATTGTTAAAGCAACAAAAGTTCCCTGCTAAATAGACTATAGAAACTTATTCCACCTTGACAGTAACTATGGAATTCATACCAGTAATAAATGTATATTTGAGGATTGTAAGAATGGAAGTACAGATACTAAATAAAAATATAATTCTAGAATAATTTGTGGGAAAATATACAATTAGTTATATTACTATCTTGGAGTTTATTGAAAAAATTGGAAAGAAAAGTTTGTCCAAAATTTAATTTAAATTCATTTTATTATGAGTAAAGATAGCTATATCTAAAAAAGCAAAGCTATATGGTAAAGCCTTTAATTTTCAATATTTTTGAAAAGAAAATATATAGTATTAAAACAGTTGCAGTAAATGTTTTAAAGGAAATATTCTTTTTAATAGTTTATTGTGTACTTTTATTTAAAATGATGAAGAAATAAAGATTAATATTACTGCAAATATATTTTACATGACAAGTCAGCATTGTTAAAAAAAAAAAAAAAACACATTTATTAATAATAGAAAAAATGATTTTTGCAAAATTATTTTTTGAAAAAACAATACCTGGGTAATAAGAATTATCCTGACAAAATAAGTTTATGATAACTTTATTAAATTATTAAATGCTAATTTCAATGGAATAAAAGTGCATAATTTCCATAGAAAAACACCTTAATCCATATAGCCGTGTCAGAACCATCAAAAGCCCAATACAGAATCCTATAAAATGGGAAAACTTCAGATGATTATTTTTAAATTTTCTAAATCGATATCACTTTTAATAATCATTATCCTGAAAGGCATAGACAAGGAACTATATTTTTGTGAACTTTCAGCCAAGGATTAATGACTATTTTCATAAGAAACTTCAGATTTAAATAGTCAACTTCCCTTCATTTTTTTTATTTTAATCATTTTTTTTTATTTGTAAATATGCTGCATAGGGGAAAGTTTTTCTCTCAAGTGTTAGACAGTGGTTGTCATACCAACATATAAGGGGAGTAAGTGTCTATATGGACTCATAATGAAAATATTAGAAGAAAGAAAAAAAATTTTTTTTAAATATTTTATAATGGATTGGAATTTTACGCAAATATGATTTTAATTATTTTTAACTAATAGTAATAATATTTTTTTATTATAGACAGGAAAATTACATACAAAATATCTACTAATATAGTACAATAATTATTGTAAAGAATATTTAATACTCTGAAAAGTTTTTTTATAAAAATCTTTCTGAGTATGACATTTCTTGCAGAAATATTGCTATTAGTATTTCATATATTCTTGTGAAGTGTGGACCAGAAAACGTCTAAAAGTGACCAACTAGAAATTTGTCACTATGGGTCAAATTTATAAAATATTAATTTTACATGATATATATATATATATATATATATATTTTACTTTAGATTGCTTGGAATATTTTATAGTATTATCTTTTTTCATATGAACGTATGAGTATATGTGTGTGAATTAAACACACATATATTATTAATATTATTCTAGATATATAAGCTTTTTTTTTAAAAGATATGCATAATTTTGTTTTATATAACTGATGTAATATGATTTAATTATGAATATAATTTATATGATTCTTTAGCAAAGAAAACCTATTATTTTTTAAATGTTTTAAAATATTGATTTTATACATTGATACAAAATCATTTGTATTTCTATGGATGAATTTTGAAAGTGAAATAACCTTTTCATGTGGAATAGTTTTTAGATTGTTGAATTAGTATGTGGATCTTATTTATTGTTTTAGAATAATATTTTTGATAATTTTTGTGAAGTAGATTGACAAATCTAATATGAAATTTTAAAGTGGTACTGACATTCGGATTATGAAAAGAAACCAAAGGGATGCTTAGATGCAGGATTTATGGGGAATATAAAGTGATTTTATTATCTTAGAAGTTTATGCAGGTATTGATAACATAGCCATGTGACTTGTATATTTTTCCATGGGCAGTGAATTTTATAGTGTTGAATATTATAGTGTTTGTAGGAGCTGAATACATAGCGTGAACATTATTTTATAGTGGAGGTTATTAGACAGAGAATTTATGCCTCTTTTTTTAATATGCATTGTTGCCATGTTGGTTATCCTATATGTTTATACTATTGAGTCAATACCTTAGTTAGTTCCTCATGTCTATGCATCAAATCAATATTGTAATTTCAAAAGTTATTGCATCATACAGAACTGTATTTATAAAGGAAAATAATAAATAATTTTGAGAATTGTAAGATCATTATTTTTGAAAGAACCTAAGGTAGGTTTTCTTGTTTTTGTATATGTTGAAATCAAATACAAATGAGAATGAAAGTTAACTTAAACTGTAAGGATAAAGAATCATAAATAATCATGAACAATTTTCGAATATTCTAATTATACATGTAATGCATATTTAAAAAAAAAAAACTAATACATCCAGAGAAAACAATTTAAAATAGAAAAGTACTTTATTTTGCAAATATTATTTTATATTTAGAACTCACATCAACACACACATAGAAATATATGTGTTAGATTAGAGACAAGCAAGACGTATAACGTATGTTAATCATATTATTTTATTAAGTCCAATTATTTATTATTTAACAAACTAATATATATATATATATATATATATATATATATATATATATATATATATATATATATATATATATATATATATATATATATATTAATTACGGCAGCACTATCATAAGAAATGTTGTTTAATTAATTGAGTACAAATGTATGAACATGTATTAAAAATAAGTGCTATTTCAGTAGTTTTTTTTTTTTTTTCATATTTTGTGTATGCTTATGGAAAACATTGTAATACAGGTCAATTGGTAGATAATATATTTTTGTCTATAATTGTATATGTAATTATTATTAATAGTATTATGATTATTGTAAAGAAATATGAAAAGTTATAAGTCAGAGTAAAGGCTCACACACTTGTGGATTTTATTATTTTATTTTTATTTTGAAATGAAATAGTATGTGATTTACCTAAGATGTAATTGTACATAGTGAACGTAGTTTATTTCTGTTAAAATATATATATATATATATATTTTGTTAAACTTGTTTTATAAAGCTTGTATTTCATTGCTTCTAAAAACACATGATCTCCAGATATATAAACCAAACATAATATTTTAACAGTATGAATATGATTTACTATTTAAGAAATTATAGTGTTCTTAATATAATATATTGGAGAAGTTTTCATTTTACATTATCATTATCGTTATAAATTAATTATATAATTTATTGCATAAAATTATAATATTATTTGCTTCCACCTATTCTCACATTATCAGATTATACTACACATATTCTATTTAAGATGCCACATGAAAGCAAAAACATTATATTATATTATTTATATTTAAAGAAACTTTATTAGTGAATAAATTGTTACAAACTGTGATGTTTATATGAGAACATGTGTCAGCAGGATTTTTTTACTTGGGAAGTAGATCTATCAGTGTTGATGCTTTTGTCAAATCTAGATGAAGAGAAAAAAAAATGTTTGGCATTGATAGTGTGGGAGAATTAGGAACTTTAGTCAATGGGAATCTTGAAAAGTTTTCATGTATTATCATAGCTAAGCTTAGTTGAGAGAATTTAGTTTTTACTTTGGATTTTTCTGAGGGTTCCAAAGAAAATTGCAAGGGCATTTGGTTGAGGGATGTCGAATATCATTTTCCATTGTGTGATCCAAATGGAATATGTAATGAAGATTGAGATCCTTATGATTGAAAAAGCTCTCTCCTTAATGCAATCTTTAATGAAGAGGATTTTATAATAATCAATTGCTGACTTTTGGGCTATGATTTTATTCACTGGTCTGAAGCCTGTGCAGGTTAATACCTGTGCTCAAATGTCTCATACTGTCTGTGACATATTGAAGAGGAAGAGGCTATGTTGTTCAGGAATCTTTTCTGATGTCAGAACGAGTTCTTGAGCATACCATCAAGATTCACTTTTATTTAATAGTCCAGGAATTTTGTCTCCAATAGTAAAAACTTGAATAATGTTGTGATCTTCTGATTAGACATGCCTAGTATTGTTTTCATTTGTAAAAGTTCAGGGTTTAGTAGTGAGTGTACAGTCTATATTGAAATCTTTGTTTTAAAGACACTGGGTTATACTTATTGAATTTGTAGAGAAAGGTAATAATCTGATCGATCCAACAAGTTTTATTTGGAGGTGTCATATCATTAGGTGAAATGGGACTAGTTATAAGTAAATTGTCATATGTTGTGCAAGATTGTAAACCATTGAATGGGCCTTTTAGAAAAACATTGCTTGAATGGAATCAAGGGATATCCCATTAAGGTTTCTATGAAGCTGCATTTTGGCTATGTTAATAGAGGATATGTAGTCCATACAAAACAGACATGCACATAACCTGTTTATCTCACTGACGAATGTATTAGTGACCAACATGAAGGAAAAATAATATGCTATCTTGACCATGACTTTCATGTTGAGAAGAGACACTTTACCTTGTAAAGATTATTAAACCTTGGAGAGGCCCTAGATTAGGTGATCAAGCATGTTTTATTATTGAATTTTGGATAGGCTTTGACATGGAAAGTTGTTATTTATATATAGGGAACCCCAAAAAGTTTTGGGTTTCAGCCATAAATCTGTATGGGATTTTTTTTCCCATTTAAAATCCTCCATGTTGCAGATTTAGCATATTTTATAAGGAGATGTGACAAACTTGAGTACTTGTCAAGAATTTGGTAAAGGAAGCTGAGAATCTTTTTAGATAGCAGAAAGATGAGCCTATCATCCATGCATGTGATAGTAGACATGTTTTTTTTTTATTCAGGGAATATATGTACCCGAATTGTATCTTGAATGGCTTTAAGTAAAGGATTTATGGAACAGGCAAATATTGGGCTAAGCAGAGACCTCTGTGGAATGGAGTTCTTAGTAAGAAACCATTAGTAAATGTGTCATTAAGAGAAATATGAATCACTTTGTTATATAGGAAGTTGTCTAATATCTGAATAATATCTGAGGGAATATTCATTCCTCTGAAAATTTCTAACATAGTATTAGTATTAACTGATTCAAACACCTCCACTATGTCGATCTGGACTGCAATAGGTTTTGACAAGCTGTTGAATCTAATATGATCTAAAAGAATTATAACTTCAGCCATAGTAATGAGTGTTGATGATCTTTTTTTGGCGAATTGAGTTGTTGAAATGACTTAAATGATTTTATCATGATTTTTTTTTCCTTTTTGACTCCTTCTATAACTTAATAAATATTGGAGTCATAGATATAGGTTTAATGCTGTGTATGGAGGTTAAATCCTTGTTTGTTTTAACAAACAGAACCATATCAATTGGATAAAAGTTGGGAATTTCCCATCTCTGAGATGAGATGATTTAACATGGACATGATAATTGGGATAGTGACATTGCTGAGGTGTGTTATAATGAATTTAGGGATAGCATGCAATCCTAGATGAACATGCTCAGGGAGCACTGCTAAACAGTTTTTTTTTATATTTGTCTCAGAAATGCCATGCCAGAAAGTGTCAGATCTTAGTTGATCATTTTTCAATCTCTCTGTGAAGTAGGTTTCAATAGTTGTAGCATGTTATGACAAGGGAGCTTGAAGCCATTGAAAAAAAGAGTAGTTGGAGTGGCTTGCTTTTGTTTGTAACCCAAATCCCACCAAATATACACTCAGGTCCAACAGTGTTGATTTGGAAGAAATAATTTGGAGCATTTTATGTTCACATATTCAGATATTGCATATTGTTTTTGTCTATATTGATGTTTCAGTGTGAAGAGTGTTGCCAATGGATTCATGTTTATGCTAAAATAATTTATTTTATGAGAAATCTGTTTTAGGTAATTAAAAGGGAAGAAGGGTCTTTCAATCTTCTGATGTGATGCACAATCACAGATTGCAAGACTCCAGCAAATGAAAACAACACTTCTTCTGGAGGCCTGGTAAGGATGTTAATTTTTTATATAAAATGTAGGCCTTTAAAAAACAGGCTTGTTGTGGAGGAATGAATAAGAGTTCTTATAGTTTTGTTTATAACCATTTGAGAGCAGTTTTTAAATTCCAATTACAACAATTATTACATCATGATCTTTGAAGGCAGCCAGCTGAAGGAATACTTCAGGACAGAAGTGAAATTCTGATGTATAAAAACATGTCTATTACAGAGAGTTGATGCTTTGTATAAAAGGAGAACTCATCGGATATTTTTAATTATTGTCTTTTTAGGATATGTTGAAATTTCTCATTAAAAAGGCAGGTGAATTATTGTAAGCATTTATCCTGTTTACTATGTTAATGATTCTTAGTTGTGTCACAGCAATGTTAGGAGTATAGTCATAGAAGGCATTGAATTTGTTGGCACCATATGCTAAATTAATTGCAATTAGGTTGATGTCCTCATAAATTATTTTGAAATTATGAGGAGGATGCTTTTTGTTTATTAGTACCCCTACTCCTCCAGCAGCAGAACTGTTGACTGCTAATTCTGCAAATTCAAGTTTGTTGAGCTCATTGACTATGATATTATTAGAGTGCTGATGAAATTTGGTCTCTTCCATGAAGGAAAGGTGTGGAGAAACAAAAAAGATAAAATGCCTTATGGCATAAAGGCATGAGAGTAAATTGAGTCCTCTCACATTGATTCCTACAATCCTATAGGATGAGTTATCCATGAACATAGTGGCCACTAGAATGTCCCACATGTGGATAATCAGAGTCCTTAGTGATATCCTTGGAGGCCTTATTTTGTCAGATGTTGTTCACAGATATAGGCATATGTGGATATGAAGTAGGAATATGTTCTGGTGTGACAATTTCCTGAAAAGATCTAACAGTGTGAATAATAATATGTTTGGTTTTACACTTTTTTTACAGGCTGATGTTGAGATGTTGGTGATTTGATTGTTTGTGATGTTGAACTTGATGTCATCTGAGTAAATATCTTATTCTAGCTGTTTTGATTTATTATGGTTGATTTTCTTTTTTTTCTGAAGAGGGTTTGCACTAAGATTTTCATATCAGATTCAAGGTCAGAGCTGGGGTGGTGATGAGAATTTTCAGCAGAGATAGATTGATTCTGGGCTGTTGTGTTTCTGATATGGTTTTGGTCAGGCTCAAAAATTTCTTTGAAAAAAGAAAGGTTGGCTGTTTGAATAGTTTGGGGCATGTGTACAGTCTAAAAGTGTTTTTATTTAAATCTTTATTTTTGGGGTATTACTGATTCTGTATCTTGCTTCATGTTAACACTGGATCATAGTGTAAAAGATCTACTTTTGGATAATAAATGGGTTTTGGTGGAAGTGTTGGAGGTTGGAATGGAATGTTCCTTAGTGAAAGCTTATTATCTATTTTCCCAATGTGATTCTCAACTATTTAGAACTTCTCAGTACATCTGAGTTGTTCTGAGGTAACATCAAGGGAATCATGATAATTGAATTCATTTTTATTGTTAGTGTACCTATGCCTTCAGTTTTTTTTATTTTTGCATGTAGAACAGATGTGAGCAATGCAATCCTTTATTAGATGCGTTCTCAACTGACAGTCAAAACATTAAGGCTGAACTCCAATAAATGACAGAATCATAAAAGATCATTTCAGCTTAATAGTTGTAGGTATGTTGAATGGGCTGGTACTTTTTTAAACTGAATTTCAAATGATGCTGTGTTGGATAAAATGTGGCTTCCTACAATCAATAGGTAGCTAAACTTTGTGAAATTAGTGTATGTTGAGAGAATTTCTTGGAGTCGAATCTGCTCTAGACCCATGACACAGTTTTTTTTATTTTTACAGTGAGGATGGAAGCTCTATTTAGGTCTAGGAAAATAATGAATTTATCATGAATAGTTTTATCATTGTTTCTGTATGTGTTATGGTGAGCCCAAGATATGAATTCCAGTGATATGTATCTGTCATTGGGGTGATTTAGAATCTGATGAATCCTATCAACAGTGTTGTCTTTTTTGATAAGTGCACACAATGCCCCTATTGGGAACTTATGTAATGAACATTTCTCATCTGTAATGGCCAGAATGAGGCTCTTATCATTACTATTGTTGGACAGAGATTTTAATAAATTGTTTGGGATAGTTTGGTTAATGCTCTGAGTAAGATGATAATATTGATCTTCACTAAAACAATTCAGGGAAAAATTCTCTTGGAGAGAGTTTGCTTGAGCTAAATTATTTTACTGTTCTGCATCTTGGTCCATTAATTCTAATATAAAAGAATCTTATGCATAAGCATGAATATTCTCCTGCTCGCTTGGCTGAGCTGCATTATCAATAGTAAGGTCTATATTTAAAAATCAATTTATATTTTGAAATATATTTGTTTTAAATTTTGTAATGTTTGCATAAGAATGTTTTATTAGTTTTATCCTATCAGAGTTTATATGTTGAAGAGTGTACATTTCATTTGGCAGAGTTATATTATAAGGGTGATTTTGTTGTTGAAGAATTATTAAACAGGTTCACTTTGATTGTTAAAATACTAGGGTGTCTTTCAGTCAGCACCTCTGTTTAGAATGTGGGTTTTGAGGATGATGAAATGCTGTTTATTAGATTAGTTGTTTGATAGGTTTTATCTTTTTTGGATGAATTGTTGTTATTCGGTAGTATTTTTGAAATTTGATAAGAATCGATTGTTTTTGAAATTAGTTTATAGTTACTTTTGGTTTTTTTTGTTTGTTTTTAGCTTGAGCTTCTCTGCTATCCAAATGGGTCATGACTTGACTGTCTGTGGATTCTTTTAAAAGTGCTAAGTTTTGTTTTAAACTTTGAATTAAACCACTATATGTTAATAATAAATATTTTTGAATATGTATTTTGTGTATAAATGTTTTTTTTTCAGAAGCTAAGACCATATCCGAATATGTTGAGTTGTGTTTAACTATGGAAGGTTCCACAACAGTATTTTATTTATTTACAAGAATCTGCTTTTATAAAAAAGTTTTTTGCTTTGAATTTTTGCCTCTATTATTGCTCTCTTTTTTTTTAGATGTGATTAGATAGGAAGGGTCTATAGTCAGGATGTCATCATATGTACAGGAACTGTGAGTGTCATAATCACTGATTACTACATTATGTCTTGGGCTCCAGAGATTTTGTATTTGCATTTCAGTGTTATTAACCTTTTTTATTTTTGGAGATGTATTTGATGTAGATTTGTTGGAAGTATTTTGAACTATTTTCAAATTGATTTCCTGCTCATTTTGTTCTATTATTTCCGAGTCAAATGCCTTTATTTTGAAAAGGATTTGACTTTTGAGAGAGCACAGGCCAGGATGAACATGTTTTTTTACACTAGTGGTAAGTACTGCATCATTTTCAGTGTTTGATTCAGTCTGACTAATTAGATGCTTGTTTTTAAAAATTGCATAAGAGATTTTTGTATTTTAAAGAATATTCAATGAGATTTATTTTTGATGACTGTTTAGATCAGTGTCTTGTGTGCCGGAAGCTGATGTATCATTATCAGCTATCTCCTCAACATAATGTTGTAGGCTTCGGAAATTATTCATTTGATTTTGATTATTTGAGTAGTTTGAACTTAGCTTTTTAATATCTTGAGTTTTTTGAGTATGTATATTAATTTTTGCACATATTTCAACAGCATCGAACAACGGTGAATCCACTGATGGCCTGGAGCTAATATCAGAGGGACCAATGACTGATTCACTGATAAAAGATTTATTTTTAGATTTCATAATTTAAGTACTACCTGAATTTGACCTAAATAATAACATATATGTTTATGTTTAAAATATAATGATTATTTTTTTTTTTATAAATTAAAATATTACATTATGATCACAATAAGATTAATATGATTATTTAATTTTACACAAAATCACGCATGACAATTTAATAATACTCTGTAATGCATTATTTTTAATATATAAACTATATTGAAGTGTGTGTGCATATATGACATATGAATAATTTTACATATATTGAACACCAAATCCAATATTGAAGGTCAAAATCTATGTAAACTTATAATAATGGGTGAGAGGTATAATGATTACAGAACTAAGAAGAAACTAAGATTTGGATTCAAACCTTACAGTTTCAATATATATATATATATATATTGTAGGCTGCAGAAATGATTTATATATATATATTTATATTTATATTGTAGGCTGCAGAAAGGATTTATATATATATATATATATATATATATATATATATATATATATATATATATATAGGCTGCCAGATATGATATATATATATATCATTATCAATCATTATCAATCCACTGCAGGATGAAGGTCTCTCCAAGTTTAATCCATCTTCTCCGATCTTTAGCTTCTCTTCTCCATATCACCCCTGCACACTTTCTTATTTCATCCATCCATCTCACATGTGGTCTCTTTCTGGGTCTTTTACAATCTCTTGGGATCCAGTTTAAAATTTCAATTGTCCATCTATTATCATCTGTTCTAACAATATGTCCAGCCCAACTCCACTTCAATCTTTTAATTTTTTCAATGAGGTCAGTATCACCTGTCTGTTCTCTTACCATACATTGCGTTTACAATCTCTTCTTGTTACTCCCAACATACATCTCTCCATACTTCTTTGAGTGGTCTGAAGTCTCTGAATTGCTCTTCTATTAAGTGTCCAAGTCTCAGATCCATAAGTAAGAACTGGTAAAACACATTTGTTAAAAACCTTCCTTTTCAAACACATAGGCATATTTCTTTTTAGTATCAAGTTATGTCTACCAAAAGCACTCCAACCAAGTTTAATTCTATGATTACTTTCCTCCATTATGTTTCCATCTCTATTACCAATCTGACCAAGGTATTTGTAACTGTTAACTTCTTCTAATTCATCATAATCAATCTTTATTTTCATATTTTGAGCAAATCGATTAAACATTACTTTAGTCTTTTTAACATATTTATCTTTAGTCCTACTTTTCAACTTTCATCTGATAATTCCTGCAACATTTCCTGCAGATCTGAACCATTATTTGCAAAAACAACTACATCATCTGCGAAAAAAATTACTTAAATAATAAACCATTTACTTTCACTTCTTTAGTTTCCCATTTTAATCCACAAAATACTTCATGCAACACTGCTGTAAAAAGTTTTGGAGATATGGAGTCACCTTGTCTTACACCTTTCTGAATGTTGACTTTCGTGTCATTATGTAATCTAATTGTTGCTGTTGCATTTTTATAAATATTCTTTAAAATATGACAATATCCTGGATCTATACCTTGATGACCTAATGCTTTAATCACTGAAGAAATGTTTATAGAATCAAATGCCTTTTCATAATCTACAAATCCTAAGCATAATGGCAACTCATATTCATTTGTCCTCTCTATAACTTCTCTCAATACCTGGATATGATTTACTGTACTAAAACCACTTTTAAATCTGGCTTGTTCTTTTGGTTGGTGGAAATCCAAGTTCTCTGTAGACGAGTAGTAATTATTTTGGTAAAATTTTTATATAAAACTGATAAAAGGCTGATATGTCTGTAATTTCTAATATCTTCTTTATCACCTTTTTTAAATATTGATATTATTACTGCATTCTTCCAATCATCCGGTACATCTTTATTATTTAGACATTTGGTATATAACTTTGCTAAAAATTTTTCTATTTCTTCACCTGCTTCTTTTAATATATCAATTATAATTCCATCATTACATGGAGCCTTTCCTTTCTTCATACATTTAATTGCATGTCTCACTTCTTCATTTAAAATTCTGGGCAATATGAAAGATGTAATAGATATAGGAGGTACTTGTTCTTTATTACTATATAATTCTTGATAAAAATCTTCTACCAATTTCATGATGTCATCTCTCCTTTTAGTCATAATTCCATCTTTTTTTTTTATTGCAGATATAAATTTTCTACCAATACCAAAATGTTGTTTTACATTCTTAAGACTTTTATTTTCTTCTACAGCTTTCCTTGCTAGTTCACAGTTATACTTTCTTATATCATTTTCAACTCTTTTACAGAACATTTTACAGATTTCAAGATATTCAATTCTTTTTAATGCATCATTTTTGTATATCTTCATATTCCTTCTTTTCTTCATAAATTCTCTAGTCTCAGTAGAAATTTTCTTGGTCAATTGCAGTTTCTTTCTACCAGCTATTTTTGTTGCAGTTTTCAAAAGTGTATCAGTTATTTTCATATTAATTTCATTCAAATCTGAATCATGTTCAAAATCTACTAATACTTGTAACCGATTTGTAAAGTTCTAATTTAAATTCATTAGAATGTTTCTGAAGGTTAGGAATATCAACTGAAAATATTGTTTTTCTTAATAATTTTTGTCTCTCTAGTTTTACATTAACACGTATCTTACACCTTACTATTCGATGATCACTTCCTGTGTCAGATTTATTAAGAACATTACAATCTTGCAATATGTATTTCCTGTTAGTCAAAATATAATCCAATTCTGCTGTACCTTGATTTGGATGCTTCCATGTCCATTTCCTTTTAACATTTTTCTCAAAAAAAATAATTTGTAATATAAAGTTTTTCTTTTTCTGCAAACTCCACAAGTCTATGTCCTCTCTCATTTCTATTACCATAACCAAAATTACCCACAGCACTTTCATCTTTCATTTTTTACCAATTCTAGCATTAAAGTCTCCCATAACAATTTTAAAATGGTGTTTACTCTGATCTAAAGCCTTTTGTGCATCCATATAAAAATTTTCTACTACTTCATCACTATGAGAACTTGTTGGGGCATAAACCTGAATTATCTGCATTTGGTATCTGCTATTAAGTTGTATAACTAATCTTGCCACTCTGTCCGATACACCATCAATCTCTACCATATTGTTCTTCCACTTTTTATTTGTAATGAATCCTACTCCACTTGTATTTCCAATATTTGTGCCTTTATAATAGAGTATATGTCCACTTTTTAAATTAATTGTCTCTTCACCTTTCCTTCTAACTTCACAAAGTCCAATAATGTCTCATTTAATATAAGAGAGTTCTTCTAATTCTTTCAATCTTCCTTCACTTGAAAGTGATCTGCAGTTGTAAGTATCTACATAAAAAGTTGTCATCAAATGGCAGCCTGGGTCCGCAATCAGAGGATTCTTAGCACCCTCCACCTTCGGCCACCAACTGCTGCCTTGGTTGGTGACTTAACAGCCTCCTGGGAATAAGGGCCATGCTTTATATGTATATATATATATATATATATATATATATATATATATATATATATATATATATATATATATATATATATATATATATATATATATATATATATATATAACTGAAAGGAGACCCTTTGATTCCTCTTGGAGGCCTTAAAGGAACCGAGCAGGTCAACTTCCTAATCTCCACTCCATACATTCTTGTTGTTGCAGTTGTTATTACTATGTGATTATTCATATAGCATAAAAACATGGATGGGCTGCTCACCAACACACATTAGCCAGTGTGGTGAGTTTATTGGCTTTTTACCTCTGAGTTTAAGATCAAGAAACACCATGGTCTTTCTTCTCAGTGCCTGATAAGGCAGAATGAATGTTTGTGTAAATGATAAATATTTTTCCAATACATATATACAATTATGACAGACAAAAGTAAAGTGTGGACCTTATTTGCAGGAGGCTGTAAAGTCAACAACCAAGGCAATGGCTGGTGGCTGAAGGCGGAAGGTGCTAAGAATTCCCTGATTGTGGAACCACACTGCCATTTGATGATGACTTTTTATTTAGGTTCTTACAACTGCAGATCACTTTCAAGTGAAGAATGATTGCAAGAATTAGAAGAACTGTCTTATATTTAATGGGACATTATTGGACTTTGTGAAGTTAGAAGAAAAGGAGAAGAAACAAGTGATTTAAAAACTGGACATATACTCTATTATAAAGGCACACCTATTGAAAATACAAGTGGAGTAGGATTCATTATAAATAAAAAGTGGAAGAACAATATTGTGGAGATTGATGGTGTATTGGACAGAATGGCAAGATTAATTATACAACTTAATAGCAGATACCAAATGCAGATAATTCAGGTTTATGCCCCAACAAGTTCTCATAGTGATGAAGTAGTAGAAATTTTTTATATGGATATGCAAAGACTTTTGATCAGAGTAAACAACATTTTCGAATTGTTATGAGAGACTTTTCTTCTAGAATTGGTAGACAAATGAAAGATGAAATTGCTGTAGGTAGTTTTGGTTATGGTAATAAAAATGAGAGAGGACATAGACTCGTGGAGTTTGCAGAAAAAGAAAAACTTTATATTATGAATTTATTTTTTGAGAAAAATGTTAAAATGAAATGGACATGGAAGCATCCAAATGAAGGTACAGCAGAATTGGATTATATTTTGACTAACAGAAAATACATATTTCAAGATTGTAATGTTCTTAATAAATTTAACACAGGAAGTGATCATCGATTAGTAAGATGTAAGTTACATGTTAATGTAAAACTAAAGAGAGAAAAAATATTATAAAAAACAATATTTACTGTTGATATTCCTAATCTTCAGAAACATTCTAATGAATTTAAATTAAAACTTACAAATAGGTTTTAAGTGTTAGGAGATTTTGAATATAATTCAGATTTGAATGAAATTAATATGAAAATAACTGATACACTTTTAAAAACTGCAACAAAGTTAGCTGGTAGAAAAAAGCAGCAATTGACTAATGAAATTTTTACTGAGACTAGAGAATTTATAAAGAAAAGAAGGAATATGAAGATATACAAAAATGATGTATTAAAAAGAATTGAATATCTCGAATTTTGTAAAATGGTACGGAAAAGAGTTGAAAATGATATAAGAAAGTATATATGTGAAATATCAAAGAAAGCTGTAGAAGAAAATAAAAGTCTCAAGAATGTTAAACAACATTTTGGTATTGATAGAAATTTTATATATGCAATATGAAAAAAAGAAGGAATTACTAATGAAATTTTTACTGAGACTAGAGAATTTATGAAGAAAAGAAGTAATATGAAGATATACAAAAATGATGTATTAAAAAGAATTGAATATCTCGAGTTTTGTAAAATGGTACGGAAAAGAGTTGAAAATGTTATAAGAAAGTATATATGTGAAATATCAAAGAAAGCTGTAGAAGAAAATAAAAGTCTCAAGAATGTTAAACAACATTTTGGTATTGATAGAAATTTTATATATGCAATATGAAAAAAAGAAGGAATTATTACTAAAAAGAGACATGACATCATAAAATTGGTAGAAGATTTTTTTTTCAAGAATTATATAGTAATAAAGAACAAGTACCCCCTATATGTATTACATATTCCTAATTGCCCAGAATTTTAAATGAAGAAGTGAGAAATGTAATTAAATGTATGTTGAAAGGAAAGGCTCCAGGAAATGATGGAATTATACTAGATATATTAAAAGAAGCATGTGAAGAAATAGAAACAATTTTAGCAAAGTTATATATCAAATGTCTTAATGATAAAGATGTACTGGAAGATTGGAAGAATACAATAATAATATTAATATTTAAAAAATGTGATAAAGAAGATATTAGAAATTACAGACCTCTCAGCCTATTATCAGTTTTATATAAAAATTTTACCAATATAGAAGCAGGTAAAGAAATAGAAACAATTTTTGCAAAGCTATATACCAAATGTCTAAATGATAAAGATGTACTGGAAGATTGGAAAAATGCAGTAATAATATTAATATTTAAAAAAGGTGATAAAGAATATATTAGAAATTACAGACCTATCAGCCTTTTATCAGTTTTATATACAATTTTTACCAACATAATTACCACTCGTCTACCGAGAACTTTGGGTTTCCACCAACCAAAAGAACAAGCTGGATTTAAAAGTGATTTTAGTACAATAGATCATATCCAGGTTTTGAGGGAAGTCATAGAAAGGACAAACGAATATGAGTTTTCATTATGTTTTGGATTTTTAGATTATGAAAAGGCATTCGATTCTATACACATTTCTTCAGTGATTAAAGCATTGGATCATCAAGGTATAGATCCAGGATATTGTCATATTTAAAAAAATATTTATAAAAATGCAACAGCAACAATTAGATTACATAATGATACTGGACAAATCAACATTGAGAAAGATGTAAGACAAGGTGATTCCATATCTGCAAAACTTTTTACAGCAGTACTGCAAGAAGTATTTTGTGAATTAAAATGGAAAACTAAAGGAGTAAAAGTAAATGGAGAGTATTTATGTCATTTAGATTTCATGGATGATGTAATTGTTTTTGCAAATAATGTGTCAGAGCTTCAGGAAATGTTGCAGGAGTCAGCAGATGAAAGTAGAAATGTAGGACTAAAGATAAATGTTAAAAAGACTAAAGTAATGTTTAATCAATTTGCTCAAAATATGAAAATGAAGAGTGATTATGATGAGTTAGAAGAAGTTAACAGTTACAAATACCTTGGTCAAATTATTAATACAGATGGAAACATTGTGGAGGAAATTAATCATAGAATTAAACTTGGTTGGGGTGCTTTGGGTAAAAATAACTTGATACTAAAAGGAAATATGCCTCTGTGTTTGAAATGGATGGTTTTTAACAAATGTGTTGTACCAGTTTTTACTTATGGATCTGATACTTGGACACTTAATAAAATAGCAATACAGAGACTTCAGACCATTCAATCGAGTATGGAGAGAAGAATGTTGGGAGTAACAAGAATAGATCGAAAATACAATGTATGTGTAAGACAGCAAACAGGTGTTTCTGACCTTCTTGAAAAAAATAAAAGATTGAAATGTAGTTGGGCTGGACATATTTCTACAAGAGATGATAATAGATGTATAATTGAAATTTTAAACTGGATTCCAAGAGATTGTAAAAGACCCCGAAAGAGACAACATGTGAGATGTATGGATGGAATAATAAATTGTACAGGGGTGTTGTGGATCAGAAAAGCTAAAGATCGGAGAAGATGGATTAAACTTGGAGATACCTTCATACTAAAGTGGATTGATAATTGTTGATGATGATATAAATTGTAATGGTATAAAATATGTCATTAAATTAAATTTAAGATTAAAATATAAACTATGTTCGTAAATAAAAACTAAAAGCTAAAAAATGAAAGAGTTGTTAAACGTGTATATGTATATATATATTCACACATATGCAAAACTTTAAAAATATTTTCTTTTTTTTAAATATATATTTTAACATCCTTTTTTTAAAAAAGAGTACAAGATCTAAAGATAAAATATTTTTGTAAATGGAAATGCTTGTTTTATAAATTAATTGAAATGCAAACTAGCCCTTGGGGCTCTTATAGAAAAAAAGTTCAGTTGAAAGATATAGATAAGAGAATAAAAATAAACTAGATGTCCAATATAGAAGCAGCAATGAAGGACCAGACCACAATGGAAATTATTGCAACAGGAAACAATGTTGAATGAATCCAGAGGAGTACTATAAAAGGAAAAATATTTAAATTAAGAGGAGTTCCAGCTTGATTTTTGTCAGAAGAGCGATAGGATGCACTTGTCGCTCTCTCACTTATTTCAAATAAAATGACTGTAATACCATGATTGAATCCGGTTAGGCCTCCTTAAGAACAACAGATCGGACTTCAAATAGAGATGGTGCAGGAATTGGCACCAGGAAACGTGATTCTCATTCAGTAAGACATGAAGTATAAAATTTAAAAATATTTAAGAACTTTCGTTCATGCTTTTAATATTCAGAACCTAAATTTTAAAATGAACTCTTATCTGACTTTCAAATTTCAAATTGATAATTAATGTTTAGATTTTATACATTTAAGTTTTAAAAAAAACCATTTTCTTTTTTTTTTTATTTCTACTAATATTTATTTGTATAAATTATTTAAATGCATTACATTTAAGTTGAGTATTGGTGCTTGCATAGATTCGTTCACATTTAATTTTGCTTTTGTTTTCATATTTGATTAAAATATATAGACATTAGGTAAATAATGATATATTATATTGAATATCTAAAATGTATTTATTCGGATGTCTTTTTAGCTACTGGTGTCAATGCGTCATCTTATGATGAATGTCAATGGGTTTCTTGTGAATTCCCTCTGCAATTACATCAATTACTTTATATTTTGATCATTTATGTTTATTTTGAATTTTTTTGAGCATGTAATCTATGTAGTCATTCTATGCTTAACATTAAAAAACAAACTTTTATAAATCCATCTGCACGAAACTTATGTAAATGTTACATTTAAGTAAGGCATGAATGGCTATATAGATTTGTAAAGTTATATTAATTAATTAGGGGAGGGTAATCTTAGGTTATAAGTTTCATAGTTAAATTAAGTCAATGGATTCTATATGTTGGCATAATTATTAGATGTAGTATGAGGTTTGCTACATGCACGATCTCCATTCTATGCCACACACTCCTTTTTGCCTATGGAATGAAATAGTAAGATGGAAAATGCAGTGCCTACCTATGGAGTTTTTTATTGTTCTTCTTGCCGACAGATGTAGCATTAAATACTTGGTTGTGAGTCAATGTCTTCTCTAATCATACTGTTCAGATGTACATTCCTGACAGCATGGTATTTTGTGCTGTTGTATTTTCATGCTACATTGAATACATCACTGTATCAGATGTATTGATGCTGGTTTGACTGTGAACTTTAGGCCTAAGGTTGAATAAGGGATAAAATATTTTCTTTCAAATGCAAATATATGTAGTTTATTCATACTGGACAATCTTAAAATAAATATAAAATTCATCTGTGTGGATGATTTAAAATCTTAAAATAATAATTTAAATTAAAAAAATATTAAAATGTAAAATAATAAATGTTATTCCTCAAATTTTAAAATGATTATATATGTGTGTAAATAAATGTTGTTTGTGTGTTAATTACTGGCAGTGGCTTTTATTTTTTTATATTTAAGGTACAAATCAAACAAGTTATATATTATTATCTCTGCATCTCCACTGAGCTAGTGACTTGGACTAATGGTCTAAATATAAAATAAAGTGGGATCTTAAAAGTGCGTATCCACCTACTCTATAAATTTTCCAGGTTGTAATAACCTGGTGGTGCCCTATAGTGGCAGATACGGTAAGACACTTTTTGATCACCCTCTCCCTGACCGTTATATATATATATTCTCCAGCGTATGTATTCCTTTACAACATTTTTTTATGTTTGTGCAATTTATTTTATAGTATTTTCTCCGTATAATGATTTCAAGAGATTTTCAAAAATCATTAATTGCAGGTCTTTTGTAGAGATCAATTCAAGTTATATTCCCAATAGTAATTTGTTGCTTTACATTTTATTTTTATGGAGTGATAGATATTGATTAACAAAATGTTTTGAATTGGATCAGATATTATTACTGAATACATAGGGTTATTAATACATTTTATAAAGATTGGGTGATTGTAATAATTAAATATCATCATTATGTGATAAAAGTATAGAAAAATGGTTTTAATAGTTAATATGCATTTCTTCTTCTTCTTTTTCTTTTCTTCTTCTTCTTCTTCTTCTTCTTCTTCTTCTTCTTCTTCTTCTTCTTCTTCTTCTTCTTCTTCTTCTTCTTATTATTATTATTATTATTATTATTATTATTATTATTATTATTATTATTATTATTATTATTATTATTATTATTATTATTATTATTATTATTATTATTATTATTATTATTATTATTATTATTATTATTATTATTATTATTATTATTATTATTATTATTATTATTATTATTATTATTATTATTGTTGTTGTTGTTGTTGTTGTTGTTGTTGTTGTTGCTGCTGTTGTTGTTGTAAAATTAAAGTGAGTTAGATAAAAACTAATTAAAGCTTGAAAAAATTGTGAACTAATCTTAGTATACTATTTTAGTAAAGGAGTGTATATGTAAAATTTTACTTGTACAGATTGGTGTTAGTATCTTGTATACATGGATGGAAGGAGAATTCCCACCAAGCTAATGTAGTCATAGTTTAGCTCACTCTCTAAGATGTTTATTTCAATTTTATAAAATATTTAAATGCAGTGGAAGAGTTTCCCACTCAGTTATTTTCTTCATCATAAGATGATTTTTTATTGATGGTCATAGGATGTTAGGTATACCTATATCTTTCTGTATGGCTAATGATAAATCATTGCATACCTCAACCTTAGTAAAAAAAAAAACTATTTATTTTATTCAGGTCACTGCCTACCCTCATATTAATGTTGAAGTTCCTTACGAGTGTATGAATTTCAGACAAGGTAAAGTATCAGTTGAAATGTGAGTTATATGGACTTAAAATTGATTTGATATCAGGATGAGTGTGGGTAGTATATATATATATATATATATTACTATGAATACAGTATATATATATATATATGATTACTATACTGAAACATTTCTATATTTAAATGTTTTTTTTCATTTAATAAAAGCTAAGAATAATAATGAAGTTGAATATTAAGCCTAAGTGCTAAATAAGACACCAGAAAATGGCAAGTGATACCTTTATTATACCATGTAGAAAGTATTTTCACCACCAGCTGAGATCTTTTCTGGAATGGCAATACTTAAAATAACTCCATTGTAAATACCAGGTGAAGAAAAATTAGGTTAAAATAATTAATCGGAAATTATTAAATTTTATTATCGGAAGAATTATCTTTAGAATTAGTAGGGTAATTAAAAAATAAATCAGTAATTGAAAGTGTTAAGAAATGGGAGAGAAATGTAATGTTCTCTATATTAAAATTGAAATAAAAAAATGATGAAAATAAATATTACCGTTATATATTCGTTTTAGTATTATTGTTTCATGGCAGTTGTGATTCTTTAGTGAGTAAGAATTAAATAAAATTGTATTCTGTAACATCGCAAAATTAGCAGTTTATTTAGCGATTTTTTTTTTTTCATCATATAGTTGGTAAACAGGGGAAAGCCATTGAAATTATGTAAATAATGTAAGTATTATTTATTGATTTATATTTGATAATACAATTGTTGTTTTTAGAATAAAATTTTGTGGTTTACTACAATCTAAAAATTTCAAATCCAATCATGCACCAATACATTTTTATTTACATTTGGAGCACAATTTATTACAGTACACCAAGTAAAATTTGTTTAAATGGTTATTTCTTATGCTTATGTACACTACAAGATATAAATTACCAATATTCCGGAAATCATTTAGTATATTTAAAGTATAGATTAACTTTGTGGGATGGTTATTGGGTGGGAGTGGGTGCAGTTGGTGGGCATAAACTTTTTCTCCATCCTCTGTATTCAAAGACATTCCTTGATAAACTTCTTAAGGATGGTTTTTTAGTTATTAAAGTGTTTATAATTGTAATGGGGAAGAGTGTTTATCACCAATGATCCATGGCAGCTTGTTCAACTTCCACATATTATTGTTCTAAAACCCTCAGAATACATTATTATAAGAGATAAATGAGCTAGTACAATGAAAAATTAAAAGTAAAAGAGATAGTAGTACAAAGTACTAATGAATGCGAGGATGATGGGGGAAGGATCAGGTAGGTGGTGATGGGCATAGAACTATTTATAATCTGAAACAAAATTTTTAATTATGACTTTAATGGTAATTTATGGGGAGTGTGCTGAGATTATGAATTGTAAAAAGACTGATACTTAAAATTTATTCTCTCTTAATAAACATGAATTTCCAAGAATATTAGTATTATTTTTTTACTGCGCTCTCAGTGTGTGTGTATATATATATATATATATATATATATATATATATATATGACAATGCTTTATATCCCTAGCCAATTATGTCTGTGACACACTGCCTAAAAAACTTAGTGTAACCTTTGATTTTTTTTTTTTTTTGCATTAATTTGACTATGATAATTTTCTTACGTAACTTTTAACAATATTCTATTGATTTAATGCTACTTTGAATTTTTCTATACACATGTTAAGAAAACAAACAGGTGTTACTAACCTCATTGAATAATTCACAGACTGAAGTGGTGTTGAACTGGACATATTGTTAGAAGTAATGTTGAAATTTAAAACTGGATTCAAAGGCATTGTAAAAGATGCAGATATAGACCATATGTTAGATGGATGGAAGAAATAAAAAAAGTCTATAGAGATGATGTGGAGAAGATAAGCTAATGATCGGAAAAGATGGATTGAACTTGGAGAGATCTTTATCCTGCAGAGGATTGCTAATGGTTGTTGTTTATGATGATGATTAATACTCAATGGTTGCCATATTTTTGCAATGATTTTTTTTTATTTTACAGGTAGTGACAAGAAAAGTGATGATCTTCTTACTATTAAGGCACCAATCGTTAATAATAGAGACTGTAATGAAGTAGCCAAGGAGTTTGGAATAGACACTTATGAGAATTCAACTTTTTGTGCAGGATATATGTCAAAACATGTACAGAATCCTTGTCAGGTAATTAAATATTTTGTACATTGTAAGCATACTTTTTTTCTTGACCATCATATTTAATAGCTTCAGTCATAACTTTATTTGAATATCATAAATATAATTATTAATTAATTGATAAGTCAATAATTATAGACATATATTACAGTTTTACATCATATTATTATTATTATTATTATTATTATTATTATTATTATTATTATTATTATTATTATTATTATTATTATTATTATTATTATCATCATCATCATCATCATCATCATCATCATCATCATCATCATCATCATCATCATCATTATTATTATTATTATTATTATTATTATTATTATTATTATTATTATTATTATTATTATTATTATTATTATTATTATTATATTTAGCATTAAGCTAATACACATGCACTTTATGAATCTTAACAATAAATGAATACTTTCAATTTCCAAAACAAGAAAAAGTCTTTGTGAAAGAATAGAATGAATCCACCTATTCTTTCAATCCATATGTTTAAATATGGACAATTCTTAAGTTTTGAAAATAAGAGCAGGAAGTTGTATTATTTACATATGTTTTATTTTGCTTAAAAATGATGTATCATAAATTCTAGTAAATTTCATAGGCATCATTTATTTGGATATAGTAAAAGTAATTTAAAGTGATTGTTTAATATCTTAATGCTCTCATTTCCAGTACTTAAGCTTTACCCATACTTAAACATTTGTGTTGAAAGAGTAGGTGGAGTCATTCTATTTTTTCAAATACTTTTTCTTGTGTTGGAAAATGAGTGTATTCATTTATTGTTAAGATTCATAAATCGCATGCATATTAGCTTAATGCTAAATATTATCACAATTTAAACATAGTGCTATATAAAAGAAATATATTATTATTATTATTATTATTATTATTATTATTATTATTATTATTATTATTATTATTATTATTATTATTATCATCATCATCATCATCATCATCATCATTATGTTTCAATAATAATTTTTATCACTCCTTTGGGTTACAAAACATTACATAACATTGATTGTAAGAATTACAGGTGTATTCATGTCTTACAATTTTTTTTACAAAGCTTAATTTTAAGAGTTACAATAATCAGGTTTCAAAGATATATTTTTTTAAAAAAATGTTCCTACTGATTTTGAATACAAAAATTAATATCTAATTTAATCTTTAACATCTTAAAAGGTAGTTCAATATAAAATTCAACTTCATAGATAAATTGATATGTCCTATGATTGTAAAAGTTGTCATCATGTTGGAAGTAATTTATAATTACAATAGTTTTTTAATTATTAATCTTGGAGTACAATAGGAAGTAAAATATAATCTAAGCTATGGATGCTTAAAAAAACAGTCAATTGAGAGAAGAATTGCATATCGTAAGATCTGATAGTTTGAGATAGATGTGGTATAAATTATGTTGACTGGTGGTGAACTATGTTGAGAGTCATGGATTGTACCATTGAATGTTATTCAATGTGGTTATTGTTGTAGTGTGACTTTTATAGATTGGATGATTGTTTCACTAGTAAGAAAGTGTCAGCAAAAATATCTGCAGAACATTATTATTATATTCATTCTTGATTTTATGGAGCTTATTAATACATATAGCTGGATGTCTTCTATTATGAAGAAAGTTCAGTGAATTCATGAAAATAATTTTAAGGGGGAGATTTTTGGTTGGATGTGGGTGGTTGTACTTCCTCTTAGAGATGAATTAGCTGTTGCATAGATAGAACTGGTTGTCTGTATTTATTTAGCATGATTGTTATCATTTGGTTGAGGTTTTCACTTTGCTAGATGAAGTATTGTTGAGCTTTTCTGCTGAGTGATGTATGGTGCACAATGGATTTAAAATTTTATATAGATAGTGAAATCATAGGTAATAAGATGACATCAATGTATGCATGTTAGGATGAAGTATGAAATTAAATAAATATATCTTTTGGAACCATCTTTTGAAGGAGTGGAGTAGCTGGCGATTTTAATATCACCATAGGAAAAATTTTTGTCAGATTCTGGCTATAGTAAAAAATATGATTGATAGTATAATATATATTGATGAATCATAAAGAATGTTGGTTGATTGGTAAAGTGTAATGAGAAATGATGCTGATCAGGGCAGATCTATCAGTGGGATTAATATATAATATTGATCATAATGCTGATAAATTTTGAACACGTGATACAATTTAATTTATAGCTTTTTGGATTTCAATCACTTAGATACTGTGGAAGCCAAGATAATTATTAATGGGTGTACAAATAATTATCTTACTGTTATTAAAACAGTCTTCCTTCCTCATAATAGCTTGTTACAGATAAAAGATGTGATAAAAATAAACGATTTTGAAAATTTAACAATATTAAAATAATGTATAATCTTAGTCATTTTGAGTATAATAAGTAGACAAATTATTGCATAGAAAGAAAAAGGGATTTGGTTGTGTATGACATTTTCTTTTAGCTTATATTGTACAGTGTTGTTCATCATGAGCCCATGCAAAATGTGAAGCCTAAATATGGAGTTGATATTCCTTGGAATATTTGAATATATGGTTTGTGGGGGTATATATAAACTGTGCTTCTATTTTACTTATGTTAAATATTAGTTTATACATGACAGCGTAATAATTGAGCATGTTTTGCATTATAAGAAGTATCTTAAAAGAAGGCAGAATACAGTGGTATCTTTAATGTATACTGAAAATGGGATGTGTTGCTCTGAATGCCTGAACATATATGCTGCATATTCTTTAATAAAGAATTTATTTAGAAAATGAAAAACAGTGCACTAAGAGATGAATCTTGTCAAATGGATTGCATGACAATGAATAATAGTGAACTTTTCTCATTTAGATTCATCTCTGCACTAAGCTGGTAATTAATAAAACAGAACAAATGGAATGGCAGTGTAGGCTAGTATATCAATCAGAATCATGTAGAGACAGAGTCAAAGGTAGACTGTACTGCAATCAGATCATATTATTGTTTTGGTCCCGAACTATTTTCAAGATCATTTTCACATCAGAGAAAACTGTATGGCATATATCTTTCTTGTGACCATTATATTGGAATTTGGAGGAAGAATGTATGACTCAAGATATATTTGATTATCTTAATTTTCAGTCCTGTAGAAATTGGTCAAGGGTGGAAAATGTAAAAGCTAATAATGTTTTTTGGTTAATAGTATAATTAATATTGATGTACAGTTGTGATGTTATATATCCTTTGAGACATGCAATATGCTGGATTACAGAAGTAAAATGTCTATGACTGATAAAAAGAAATGCAAGAAGACGATTGGAACTTGGGTGATGAGTCATTTATGATAGCAAGCATGTAAGTAAATTTTATGGTTTGGGTTGAGATATTGGTGTAAGATGTTCTAAATAAAACTATAGGTGCTATGTATGCATAGTGGATTTGTAATTGCTGCTTAAAATATTGGTATATAAGCTTAATTGTGTTATAACCTGCACACATATTACCATCAATTTGGGGTGCTTTAAGAACTTTTAGCATGTATAGGAGGCCCTGTGCCCATAAAATATTTACCATGCCCACATGTACTGATAAAAAGAGAAATTACTCATTTATACATGACAGCGTATTAATTGAGCATGTTTTGCATTATAAGAAGTATCTTAAAAGAAGGCAGAATACAGTGATATCTTTAATGTATACTGAAAATGGGATGTGTTGCTCTGAATGCCTGAACATATATGCTGCATATTCTTTAATAAAGAATTTATTTAGAAAATGAAAAACAGTGCACTAAGAGATGAATCTTGTCAAATGGATTGCATGACATGGAATAATAGTGAACTTTTTTCATTTAGATTCATCTCTGCACTAAGCTGGTAATTAATAAAACAGAACAAATGGAATGGCAGTGTCAGCTAGTATATCAATCAGAATCATGTGGAGACAGAGTCAAAGGTAGACTGTACTGCAATCAGATCATATTATTGTTTTGGTCCCGAACTATTTTCAAGATCATTTTCACATCAGAGAAAACTGTATGGCATATATCTTTCTTGTGACCATTATATTGGAATTTGGAGGAAGAATGTATGACTCAAGATATATTTGATTATCTTAATTTTCAGTCCTGTAGAAATTGGTCAAGGGTGGAAAATGTAAAAGCTAATAATGCTTTTTGGTAAATAGTATAATTAATATTGATGTACAGTTGTGATGTTATATATCCTTTGAGACATGCAATATGCTGGCTTACAGAAGTAAAATGTCTATGACTGATAAAAAGAAATGCAAGAAGACCATTGGAACTTGGGTGATGAGTCATTTATGATAGCAAGCATGTAAGTAAATTTTATGGTTTGGGTTGAGATATTGGTGTAAGATGTTCTAAATAAATCTATAGGTGCTATGAATGCATAGTGGATTTGTAATACCTGCTTAAAGTATTGGTATATAAGCTTAATTGTGTTATAACATGCACACATATTACCATCAATTTGGGGTGCTTTAAGAACTTTTAGTGTGTATAGGAGGCCCAGTGCCCAGAAAATATTTACCATGCCCACATGTACTGATAAAAAGAGAAATTACTCATTTATTAATACAAAATAACATTTAAGTAAGTTGCTGGTTTATTGATAAGCCTATGGAAGTACATGTAACTATTGATGAGTATAATGTGCAGGCTTCATTTGTTGAACCCATGTATGCAACTCATTGTCCAAGCCAAAAGTTGGGAATGTGAAGGTGAAGTGCATGTGAGAAATTGATTAGTGAATGATATTCTATGTATAATAGTGAACTACTTCAGACTGGATCAAGTTGTATTTGTTTCAAATTACACAATATAAAATATGTTCAGAAAATAATGATGCTGTGATATATGAGGGTAAAAAGACTCAAATGGTTTTATGCAAATGAATAACTGTGATGTGCAGTTCATTGATATTCAGAATGAAAGATTGTACAGAGAGGTCAGAGAATGGTGTATGATTAAAATCTAGTTGAATTAAATGATATAGAATTGGGATGTAAATGCAAGTATCAATGAGTGAGACATGCAACTTTATTATGGAATGTTACAGATTTGGACCACAAAAATTTTCGACTATTCATAAATGGAAAGCAAATATTAGATAAAGTCATTTTGACATGAATAATTAATAATCAAAATTAAAATCCTCATTATAACGGTTGGAATGGGAAGAGGTAAGCAAATGGTTAATTGTAAGAATAATTCAATTCAATTCAATTTATTTAGCGTACAAAACTACAGCATTAAGCCAATTACAGAATTGCACTATAATAACTATACAATAATATACATAAATAATATATATATATATATATATATATATATATATATATTTTTACTCATTTATATATATATATATATATATATATATATATATAAATGAGTAAAAATCATGAAAATAATACAATTATATGCCATACTTTTTTATAAGATAAGTAACAATTTTTTTAAAGTCTAAAGAAAAAATATTTTCATTAATAAAAACATGATTATAGGTATTAGGTAAACGAAACAAAGGTGAAAATTTTAATACGTTAGAGCTACAAACCTTAATATAAAATAAAGTAAATGTATGTATTTTATGTAAACAATTATTAAAAGCAATATTTGAAATTTTTTTAGTTAATATAATTTTTTGATTCACAAGGTGGTATAAAATTTTAAGATCTCTAATTTTTCTTCTAATGGATAGGGATAGATAATGGTCTTTTAATTTAATGTACTTAGAAAATTTTTTATAAACCAATTGAATTTTAATAATATCTCGCTTGGAACTGGGATTCCAAACAACAGATCCATATTCTAAAATTGGCAAAACCAAAGAGAGAATTAATTTATATTTTGTAAAACTACTAAATTGTCTATCATGCCTTAAAAGTGCACCCATAATTTTAAAAGCCTTATTTACTACATTTTCAATATGATGATGAAATGATTCATTGCTTGCAAAAATAATTCCAATGTCTTTCTGAATATCAACAAATTTTATATTATGATCTTCAATATAATAAGGACAAGTTATCATTTCAGATTTTTTGGAATAAGAAACTGTTGAACACTTATCCATATTAATATCCATTTTATTATCTCTACACCATTTCACAAAATTATTGATATCTTTTTGTAATAATATGCAATAATTAATTGAGTTTATAATCCTAAAAAAATTACAATCATCTGCATAACATAAAATATGCGAAAATTTTAAACTCTCTCCCAAATCATCAATATAAATGTTAAACAATATTGGTGCAAGGATATTGCCCTGGGGTACTCCTACATTACAATAATATGTATTAGAAGAATTATTCTTAAACTTTACATAAGCTGTTCTCTTCTTAATGATTGAAATAATAGTAGGGTCAGGAGATCTATATTCAAATATAATACTTACTGTTGAAATATGGCTTTGAAATGTAGTAATGAAGATATTTGAATATATGTAAATAATCTTGAATGATGTGAATGAGCAACACAGAATGATAACAATGGCTGTCCCAGATAATTGTAAAGATATGCATCTGGAGTAGTCACATTAGCCCTGTCTTTGAACATAAACAGACTAGTGAATATGGGATCCATAGTACATTTTAATCACAAGAAATCCTTATACTCGTGGTTATAAATTGCTTATACACTGTTTTAATTTAAAAAGTTTGGACAGTGGATTGAAACCTCAAATATTAAATGCTATAATTTTTAGTTTAATTTATCTGGGTTTTTAGTGTAATTAATTATATTCATTAATCATGGTGGCATATAGTCTAGTGTTTTCAGTATAATCTGGTTATATAACTATGAATTTATAATTGAGGTTTATGAGTAGATAAGAATGATTCCAAAACAGCTCTTGAGCTTGTTTATTGTTGATAAAAGTAGGAATATGTTGATCTATGGAGTCAACTAAGGGAAGATCAGTTTATGTGAGGGAATGACTGATGTTTTTACAGACCATGTCAAGCATCAATAAATCAACTACATTGTTTTTTTTTTTTGCTTTTTTAAGTTGACAATATTTTTTTTCAGGGGGCATCAGGGTTTTATTTTGTTTTATTAGAAGTGTTGGGTTAAAAGATGGCTAGTATAAATTGCAAACATAGTAAAACTGTTTCTATGATAAGTGTCACAGTTTATTGTCATGTGTTTGCTTACAAATAAAAGCTGATAGGTACTATTAATCTTAATCGAGGTAGTGTTGACTTTAGTTGTTGTATTCAGAAAACTGTTGGATACAATACTAACATTTGAGCTCACATGAATATTATCAATATCTCCACCATAAAATATCAAATCAATAAGTAGTAGATGATTATTGTGGGTGGATGTGTATATGGAATCGATAGTATATGTATGGTTAAAATATTTGCTATTCATTGTTGTAATCATAGAAAAATTTCACAAGCACATAATTCCAAATATCAAAGAAAATACAAACAAATGCTAATTCTATCACAATTTACCCTCAAACAGATCAATAGTAAAAGTAATAATAATCCACTAGATATTAATAACAAAAGTAACAATATTTCAACTATTCTCACATCAGTCCAAGGTATAGAAAAAGTATTCCTAAAGACATCAGAAAAAATGGACCTTATAAACTAAGAAGTACAATACACCCTACAATTTTGAACACAGATGTTCTTATCATAGACAATGATATGTTCAACAATTTGTTTCCAGATGGACTATTTAAAATTTTGGAAATTTTATTCTACTATGTCCATAATTCTATCTGCTACATATATTAACATTTTGTATCTAACCTTTCTAGGCAATTACTATTTGATGCACTATCAATGTGTGGTCTGTGGATACCATTGCATATCTTGGTGACCATTCAAATCCAAGCAATTTGATAACCAAGATTTTTAGATGACACAGAGAAACTGATTTCAATCACACATAAAATAACTTAAAATCTTGTCCTCAGTATCTACCCTAACATAATAATTTTCTGGATTTACTTTTTTTTTTTTTGTTAAAAAAAAGGTAATTAATAAATAAAAGAGTAAATGAGACAATAGTTATATATATATATATATATATATATATATATATACATATATATATATATATATATATATATATATATATATATATATATATATATATATATATATATATATATATATAAAACATTAAATCAACCTACATGGTAATGATATATTAATGCTTAATATCTTATATATTTATTTCATAAAGTGTTATCACTAGGATTATATATATATATATATATATATATATATATATATATATATATATATATATATATATATATATATATATATATATATATATATATATATATATATATATATATATATAATCGTTTAGTTCACATTTTTGCAAAATAGATGTATTATTATATTTATTATAAGCATAAGAGTTTATATATAAAATAATCCATGTGCCTAATGCTATACTGAAATAAAAATACAAATATTAAACATTAAATCACCTCTCATGATTAAGAAATTGAATACCTCCCTCTGTAAACAAATGTATAAATATTTTAGAGATCCAATTTTAAAATAGACAGCTCAAAATGATACCACTTTGAAATTGATACGAACATACTCAAACAAAGAAATTGAAATTTTAGCAAGCAACGATCTCAACGTTTTGCTACAAACTTTTTTTACTATTATTATATTTTTAAAAAACTAAAATATAGTAATTTTAACCTTTAAACCACCTAACACAAATGTATAGAAAATAATCTCAGTGCATAATGCTATACTGAAATAAATATGCAAATATTAAACATTCACAGAGGGTGGTACTGGATTTTTTAACCAAATGGAGTGATTTAATACTTGTATTTTTATTTCAGTATAGCATTATGCACTATGATTATATTCTATACATTGGCGTTAGGTGGTTTAATGTTTAAAATTACTAAAGTTTAGTTTGTCTTTATATAATTTAGTAAAACATGTTTGTTTGTAGAAAAGAGTTAAGATAGTTGCTTGCTAAAATTTCAAGTTCTTGTTTGAGTTTGTTCATATTTTAATATATTCTTATAGCAGACAATTAAAAGTGATATCATTTTGAACTGGCTATTTTGAAATGCAAACTCTAATGTATCTACATATTCGTTCACAGTGGGCAGTAATGGATTTTGTAAACACGTGGCATGATTATATATATATATATATATGGATAAATATATATATATATATAATTATATCCATATATATATACGTGGCATGATTATATATATATATATATATGGATAAATTAAAGATATTATAATAGTAGTTATAATATTTAAACAGCATTGAACTGTTGCACAAGCGCTTTGGATTTTAAATATAAAATGATTGAATACTAACGCTTCAACCACATGATAAAGTCTTTGGAAAAGATAGAATGGCCATCTATCTTTCGAACCCAAATGCTCTTGTATGGGCGAATCTTAAGTGTTTGAAAGTGAAAGCGTGAAGATATTAAATAATCACTTTTAATTATTAGTTAAATTAAAATGTGTGCAAGGAAGTAATGATTTAGTATAATAGTAATTAAGTGTGTAAAAGACGAGAGAGTAAAGAAGTTAAAGTTGATTTAGAGTTAGCTTCTCTATATTTAAAGTAGTAAATCAAGAGTAAAATTTGGGTTTCTTGTAATTCAGCCTAAAGTTCATTAACATTATTTTAAGACTTAATATTTTTGTAATTTGTTTGTTAGTTGTAAAAAATTATAAGTAGTTATTTAAAGAAATAATTAATAAGTTAAGTTTATATCTTAAATTGTCATTTCCATCATTATTGTATGTTGTGTGTGCAAGGATGGATATACTTGTTTATATAATTAATAATGTACTTTTATGTGGAGTTATTGGAACTCATATAAAAATAATTATAATAAGCGTTGAAGTTGAATCTATAATGAATAAAATATTTATTAATTCAAATTTTAATAAATTAATATTATAACAAAAATCAATTAATAAATGAACAGATAATGTTTAATTATTTTTTATTATAATACTATTTTTATTAAACAAGAAACTTTACTTATTTTTTTTTTTTCAAATTAATTTCTTTAGACCACATGAACTTTTTTTTAAATATCTAGATTACAATGAATCCATTTATTGGATGACTTATCTTGCAGTAAAGATTAAAAAAATAATGATTTTTGTTTTGTTGGTCATTAATGAGAATTTGTCAGCTAATAATAATAATAATAATAATAATAATAATAATAATAATAATAATAATAATAATAATAATAATAATAATAATAAATACGCCACAAGAGGACAACTGACTTAAGTTTTTTGAACGGGATCTTTAGTTACAAGAGAATGTCCGCTAATATCAATAATACAATAACGGAACTTAAATATATTCCAAATAACGGTAAACAGTTTATAATACAATATAAATAAAAACTCAATAAAAACTCATAAAGAAATAATTTCGATTATATTCATAATCATTTTCAACTCAACTTTCAAAATGGAAAGTTGTGTTGAAAATGATTATGAATATAATCGAAAATATTTATTTATGAGTTTTTATTGAGTTTTTATTTATATTGTATTATAAATTGTTTACCGTTGTTTGGAATATATTTAAGTTTCATTAATATATATATATATATATAAATGAAAAAAATTGGGTGATTTATTTTGTAAATTATGTATGGAAGGAATAGAAAATATTAGGCATTTGTTAATTGAATGTAAATGCTTGAAAACAGAAAGGGTACATATAATGAAGTTATGGAAAAATAAATATGAAAAAAGTGATTATACAGAAAGTGAATGTTTTTCTTATGCAGGGTTTGGGAAAAGATAAAGGGGATTTAGATATAAAGGTTATAGAGTTAACAAAGATTATATTGTGGAAATGAGATGGAGCAGAATTTGGGAAAATTTAGATTGGTGAATGGAAAATAAGTGGCTAACAGGTTTATCTAGGCATAATTGCTTGACTTCATTTTAAAAAAAGACACAATACATCACATCACATCATCACATCACATTGTTCTAAAATAAATAGATATTTTCAAATAAGATTAAATTTGTTTTCTTTCATTGTAACATTATATATCTACTATTTAAGGAATTTTTGATCGGTTGGGGCAATAGATTTGTGTAACAGTCACTGCAATTTATAGTAATTGCAGGTGATTACTTGTGCCTCAATCCAAGATGATGGCCCCATGCAATGCCAAGTGTAGGGATATGAAATTGATCTATACAAGCATGATGATGCAAACAAAGCTTAATAAAATAAGCCAATGCGTAGCAAGCAAATAGTTAATACAAATGAAACAAAAATACAACTGAAATTTTATAAATCTACCGCTGATGTCATTGTAAATATAGATATTTTAACACCCGAGTCAAATGAAAATAATGTTATATTGCAGGAAGCATGGACAGAAGAGAGCCTAATTTATATAAATGCTAAATTCTATAGGCCAATAACAAAATCCACTATATTATTTATTCAAGAGATTTTTTTCTCAATTGATCTACTGTTCTAACCGTAACAGATTTAATTGATATTTGTTCAGATTTCTGAAAGATTTGTTATAAAGTAAATTACAAGCATAACATATGGTACATAAACTGCAGTATTGTGAGCTATCCATATCCAAGGTACATCATACTAGAATTTTTTAATGAAGAGCAAAAAAATTGATTTAATAGATCAATATGTACTCTGGGTAAATACACATTAGTAAGATTGATCAAAAAAAAACATTATTTCATGCCATGTAAAAAAAAAAACACTTGCCTTAATTATAGCATTAATGACTTTGAGAGATTGATGTCTCTGTTTGTAACTGTAATATATTTCAACCAGTGTTTTGAAAATATACCCCTGTGCAAATTTACAAAAATAGCTTAGAATTTAACATTAAATTAAACATAGATATAAATGCAATGAAAATACTATCACAATTTTCAGATCAAGAGGCAATGCTACTTATATTGATTCAAGGCTTAAAGCCTCAATGTTTTCATTGTAAAGAACATGGACACATCATTAACAACTGCCCAAACATTCAATGTACACATTGCATCGATGCCCTAGATAAATCAATTAAGCATGTGAGGACATGAATATTTCAGAGGTGCAAAGTGAAAATGTAGTAAGTTAAGCTATGGCTAAGACAGATGTTTGCTTCATTACATTAACCATGGATGAAATAGAAAATAATTATGAGTTGATACAGCTTTCTGAAAATGCTAATAAAAAAATACTGAATGATATTGCAATTGGTTTACCTGCACAAATTAACAAAACAATTGGACTCATAATGGGTAATACACAAAAATCGAGTTTTTCAATGCTATCTCAGATGAATAGTGATTGAAACAATACATGTGGGCAAGGTAATTCTCACAAAAAGATATGGAAAAATATAGATTTTTCTGAAAGTGAAGACGATGCAAGAATTTTAATGTCCTTCACTGATGAGAGCAAATCAGCTAGAAATCAGTGGATCTGATGGTGGAGCAAAATAAAAGAGACAGTGAATATTGACTCTGACGTTTATGTAAACAGAATATGCTTGTTTTGGAGGTTTTGGTAAAGCTCCATCTATTGATCATTAATACAAGCGATAGCAGGATTACATATATAAAACTTGTGTTTGTTTTTCATATATATATATATATATATATATATATATATATATATATATATATATATAATATTCAACCACTATCAAGCCACTGCAGGATGAAGGTCTCTCCAAAATTTAATCCATCTTTTCTGATCTTTAGCTTCTCTTCTCCACCTCACCCCTGCATAATTTCTTATTTCATCCAACCATAGCACAAGTGATCTCTTTCTGGGTCCTTTATAACATCTTGGAATCAAGTTTAAAATTTCAATTGTCCATCTATTATCATATATTCTAGCAATATGTCCATCCCAACTCCAATCGTTTCTTTTTTTTTAAATGAGGTCAATAACACATGTTTGTTTTCTTACCCATACATTGCTTTTTGATCTCTTTTTCTTATTCCCAACATGAATCTCTACTTTTCTTTGAGTGACCTGAAGTCTCTGTATTGCTCTTCTATTAAGTGGCCAACTCTCAGATCCATAAGTAACAACTTGTAAAACACATTTGTTGAAAACATTCCTTTCAAACACATAGTCATATTTCCTTTCTGTATCAAATTTTTTCTACCAATAACTCTTCCAACATAGTTTAATTCTATGATTAATTTCATCCATTATGTTTCCTTCCGTATTAATATGCTGACCAAAGTATTTGTAACTGTTAACTTCTTCTAATTCATTATAATCAATCTTTATTTTCATATTTTGAGCAAATCAATTAAACATTACTTTAGTCTTATTAACATTTACCTTTAGTCCTTCTTTCTACTTCAAAATGATAACTCCTGCAACATTTCCTGCAGCTCTGAAGCATTATTCGCAAAAACAACTATATCATCTGCAAAATCTAAATGATTTTAATAATTTCCATTTACTGTTACTCCTGTGTTTTTTTTAATTCTCTGAGATATTAGTGTATATTCCTTGATCGGCATTAAGATAGCTGTTTAGATGATGATATGCCAAGTCATAGGATTGTTTAGTGATAGAATTATATCAAGCTGATAAATGTTATACTTGGATGAAGGAATAAATTACATTGGAATGATATTTTTGATAGACTGTACTAATAAACATTGTGATTCTTTATCATACAATTAGTTAACAAAAAGGATTTACATTATATTTAATGTTTTATAGTATTATTTCTTTCCTTTACTTATAATTATATATCTTATGAACTTCCTATAACCTCCCAATTAGCTGAGCTGAATGTTGACTTAGGTAAAGAGTCTCAGTAATAATTTTAGTATCAGATATGTTGTTATATTGTTCTATTCATTAATAAAACTGGTGCCCTGGGCATTTACTCATATAATGTATATGAGCGGTGTTGGGGGTGTAGGTTATATATATATATATATATATATATATATATATAACTATATATATATATATATATATATAGTTATTCGTAGTAATAATTTAAATTTTTAAATCAATTATGAAAATAAATATTGCAGCTTAAAATATCAGGGGGATAAATTCAGTTGAAAGATTCCTACTACTGTCTAAATGATGTGATTTAGTTCAACCTCACATTTTAGGCCTGTTGGAGAGGAAGATATATATTAGTTCTCAGATTGACCCAGCAAATTATTTTATTAATAAAGTTTTCTCCATTTTATCAAATAACCTCGTCGGTGCTTTCAGCAGGGATTGGTACTTTAATTACACACATGTGCCCCTTTAAATCTTTCAAAATATTGTATATAGACACCCATATGATGATAATTACATTTTATCATAATGCAATCAAATTTAAAAGTAAATTTTGTGTACATTTCTCCGGGTCCTCTTATTATCAACAGGTTAATAGTAAAAATCAATACAATTTTTGCAGACAATCTATACCCTCTTCTGCTATTGGGAGATTTCAATATGTCATATGACAGTTTTTAAACAAATGCATCCATATACTGAGTTTTACTTTAATGAATAAAGAAGGCTATTTATCAAACAATCCAATATCATACAATAAATGTAGGCATAGGTCTCTAATAGGCCTAGTAAATATTAATATTAAATTTAAAAACTCTTCTATCTCAGACCACCTAGCCTCTATTGTTACATTGGATGTGGATATGACAAATGACACTATGATTCAAACAAGCAAAATCATAAGAATACTTTTGCCTAGCCGCATTACTGAATTATTATATTCTGAAATATATATAGCTCTGTTCTCAATTAGAAACCATAAATTAGATCATGTATAAGCCTGGTTAGCATTCATAAATGTTGTCTCATATACAATAGATCATATTACACACAATAAACATCCTTCTTCGAGACTACTTGCTTTGGCTGATGACATTCATAAGGGAATTATTAATGTGTACAATTCTGAAGTCGAACAGCGTTATTTAAATGCACTGAGAGAAGCATATAAGGCTACATGTGTCAAACTGAAATAATATTTATCAATTAAAAAAAGAAAACTATATATTGGAAAGCCACATACATGGTCATGAAATTATATATGGTTGGCATTAGGCCAATCACTAGTAATAAGAGAGCCCATGATAATAAAAATTGACAAATCAGTAGTATCAGGAAATAATACGATAGTTCCAATTTACAAACATTTTAAAAATAAACTCCATAGTTGCAGCCTGCTCAATCCTGAGGTACAATTTTTTGGAGAACCAGAAAAAGAAATAAAATTCAAACTAAATGAAATCATTCAGAAACTGGCTATAATCTAAGATTCAAATACCCGGGAATGCATTGAATTTCTATATTTGTCTTTAACCACCTAAGTCAGCACACTGTAAAATATATATCTGATCTAGCAAACTATTTATCTAAAGGTGTGTATCAGATAAATGATCTATATCTCATATCATTAGTACCTTTTATTAAAAATCAAGAAGCAATATGTGAATTAGAAAATGTGCATCCTATATCCATGAGTCCTCTTGGAATAAAAAATTTAGAAGCAATACTAAAAGATATATTAAAGCCATATATCCTACCCAAATTAGAAAAAGTTCAATTTTCAAAAAAGTATCTTCTATGGGACAGACATCCTTTTTGTTCAGGACTGTCATAAATTATGTTAGATATAATAATATAGACCTATGGTGGTTCAAATGAACATTAAGACTGCTTTTGATATGGTACCAATTGACTTGTTAATTGAGATTTTAATAAATGCACACATACCTAATGGACTGCTGTATTTACTCACAAATTTATTGTTAAATAGGCAATTCCATGTCACATTAAATGGAAACTATTCTCAACAATTTACCCCACATATATCAATTCGTCAAGGGTCACTATTAAGTGTGCTTCTATTTACCACATATATTTATCACCTGTTAAAAAAATTAAGCAAGGATTTTCTCGAACACATGTATCTGCTTTAAATGAAAACATCTCATGTATTGCATATATGGATGATGTTACAGTATTTTTGGCATCTAAAAATAAATATTCCATATTACTGAAAATATTAAATGAATATAGCATGGAGTATAGGTTATATTTCAATATAGACAAATAATCTGCATGGCCTATTTATGCAGGTGAAACTTCGAAAATGCACTTTAAAAGAAAGCCTAATCCATTTCTTGGGTTTTTTATTTCATTTAAGTAATTTATAAATTTGCAATGCAATACAAACAAACTTAAAAGTAAGGTTGAAAAAGGCATATGTTCATTATCTAAGTCATATTTATCTCTCTATTCAAAGTCATCATTGATTAATATATTAATTATAACTACAATTACATATTATTCACCTATCATAATATTTAACAAATCTTTCACAATATTCATATATCCCCAATGCAGAAAGCTTATCTGGGGTAGACAGACAGTAAACATTTCACTCAGATACCTTCACTGTTCTCTAGTAGCCAATGTATTGGGTATCGACAATATTAATGTATTTATGGTCCAAAAGACCCTTAATTTAATGTCCTCATGCACATATATATATATATCATCAGCTGAAAATAACAATGAAAATTACACCAACAGATAAACCCTTTCCTGGTAATGGATACTGTAAACATCTCATATCTATAATCACAACCACTCTTAATTTTTATTTTTCCCCACCAATGATTAAATTTAAATATTGGAAGGTCCACTCAATGTTGCACATTCCTTCTAAAGATCTGGTAAATTCATCAATCTTCAAACTTAATAACAAGCTTTTAATTCGGAAAATTACATTTTGGATGCTAAAGCCAAAATACTGTGATTTTCTGATTAAAGTAAACCTTGAGTTACTGCATACCTTGTATTTCTACAGACATAAAAGGCAATGTATGAATGTAGATGATCAATGTAATCTGTGTCATACAATTGTAGAAACACGGGCTCACATATTTTGAATGTCCATGTTTTAATAGTATAACATCTGCTATTCCTAAGTTTTTCAATAAAGCCAACTTTAATGCAAAGTCTCTTTTCAATGTCTTCACTTTAGGCATTTGTCCAAAGATTACAGCATACATGTTCATTCTCTATGCATGGTGGCACTCTAGATGAATCTTTATGTATAATAATAATCCTAGAACACATCCTAATATCTTTTAGAATAAACTAGAAAAAATCAAAGCAAGAGATGGGAAAATAACCTCTGTTAGTACATTTCATGCAACTTGGTCTCTTTTATGACCATATGTGAAGGCTTGACTCAATACACCTAGTGCCAAATGATAAAAGAGTACAAACAATTAGAATGTTAGGATATAATTATATTGTTTGTACATTTTTTCTCTCCATTGTAATATATTTGTACATACTACTGTTACATTTTTTTAATTTATTTTATTTATGTTAAACATAATAATGAACATTGCTATACTGTATCATCTATGTAAAACAATCATTGATTGGATGTATATTGTTGAGGTATTTTCATTGGTGCTAAATAATCAAATTATGTTAACATATAGGAATAATTAATGCAACTAATCTTTGATCATTTGTAACTCAATAATGGTTCTAATCTTGCATTGGTGGTCAAGAGGTCAGAACAACTGCTTTGGACTTGGATGCAGTTGCCTGGGTTGTGGGTTCACATACCGGCCGATGCTATAACACTTAAAAATATATATAATGGTTCTATTTTTATTAATGCAACTAAGTATTCAGATACATATAAAAGATTAATGAACATCTTGTAATTCAAAGTAATGCTATGTTTGAAAGTTTAATAAAGTGCTTTTGAAAAAAAAAATAAAAATAATAATAATAATAATAATAATAAAAATAATAATAATAATAATAATAATAATAATAATAATAATAATAATAATAATAATAATAATAATAATAATAATAATAATAATAATAATAATAATAATAATAATAATAATAATAATAATAATAATAATAATAATAATAATAATAATAATAATAATAATAATAATAATAATAATAATAATAAAGCACTATAAAAGATAGCTCTTGTGGGTTCTGTGTCTTTCTCTGTATCTCTTTTTTAATCCACAAAATACTTCTTGCAGCACTGCTGTAAAATGTTTTGGAGATATAGAGTCACCCTGTCTTACACACTTTTCAATGTTGATTTTCCTAATATAATTATGTAATTTAATTGTTGCTGTTGCATTTTTATAAATATTCTTTAAAATATGACTATATTCTGGATCTATACCTTGATGATCCAATGCTTTAATCACTGAAGAAATGTTTATAGAATCAAATGCCTTTTTGTAATCTACAAATCCTAAGCATAATGGAAACTCTTATTCATCTGTACTTTCTATAACTTCTCTCAATACCTGGATATGATCTACTGTACTAAAACCACTTTTAAATCCAGCTCGTTCTCTTGTTTTGTGGAAATCCAGTGTTTTGTGTAGACATGTTATAATTATCTTAGTAAAAGTTTTGTATAAAACTGATAAAAGACTGATAGTTCTGTAATTTCTAATATCTTATTTAGCACCTTTTTAAATATTAATATAAATACTGCACTCTTACAATCATCTGGTATATCTTTATCATTTAGACATTTGGTATTTAACTTTGCTAAAAAAATATTTTTCACCTGCTTTTTTAATATATAAATTATAACTCCATAATTACCTGGAGCCTTCCCTTTCTTTATAAATTTAAATGCATGTCTCACTTCCTCATTCAAAATTGTGGGCAATTCAGAATATATAAAAAGGTATAAGAGGCTCTTGTTCTTTATTACTCTATAATTCTTGATAGAAGTCTTCTACACATTTCATGACATCATCTCTCTTTTTAGTGATAAAGCAATCTTTTTATTATTCTTGCAGAGTTGAATGTCCTTACCAAAACCAAAATATTGTTTTACAATCTTTAGACTTTTATTCTCTTTACAGTTTTCCTTACATATTGTGGAATTGATAAATATTATACTAAATAAAGTATTGACAATGATGAGGATCGGGTACCTTTTTTATATCACCATCTATTCTATGCAAAGTAAACATATTTTTGACACTGCAATGTTAAGATCTATTAACTCTGGATTGTTTTAATAAATGGCAATACTGAGAAATTAATAAATTCTATTGCTATATTATGTTGAACATATGTGTGTGTGGAAATGGATTATTGAACACCTATAATAAAACAACTCATATGGGATATTATTTTAACAAAACCTTTATTATAAGAAACTTTATTTTATAACACAACGATGATGGTTTTAATATTTTCCTTATAGTAACACAAATTTGATAAATATTTGTTATTTAAATTTAAATGACAGTTTTATTATTTTCATTTTCATTAAATAAAGCAAAATTTTCCTAAGTTAATATTATATTCACACTGGATGATCAATTGTTTTAATGATAATAAATGAGATATTGATAATATATATGATATAATTTAATAATTATTTATAATTAATAACTCTTGTGATGGTCTTCAGTATTTCTTTGTTTGATTTATGTTTGAGTGTGTACACCTTTACAAAATTACAAATACAATGCATTTATAAATTATAATTTCTACTAGTTTATTTATGGAACGGATGGTGCAATAAGTTATTCATTAAACTAACGATCTTATTTAAAGTATTATAAAAATCTCTAAAACATTTATCTGATATAACCAGCATTTATTGTATGACAATAACTACACCAAATTGAAGAAAGAGAGGGAATAATAAAGAAACATTCTCATATATACACATGAGGGTTAATCAAAATCTCCAAATTCAAACTTGACTCTATATTAAAATATCAACTAACTTTTAAGATACAAAGGTTGGGGAACTTAGCTGACATATCATTAATAAATGGGGCATTTGCCACTGCATTTAAAAGGAAAAAAGAAAATACAACTATTTAAGCATATGATTTCAAATAAGTGAATATACTAACCACCCGTGATGTAATAAGCAAATCTATCAAGGAGAGTAGAACTGGATCCACATAATAAAATCATCCCTCAATTACTTCTACATCTACTTCTACATCCAAATGCACTCAAGGTAATTCTACATAAACAAATTTATAAATAGACAAAATTTTAATTTTCTATTTTTTAAACAAATGGCACCAAATGAACCCGAAATAAAAATGAAATGCAACTTTGGAAAAATAATTTACAACAGTGCAAACACACCAAATATATGATTATACATAATATGATTTTTAAATCATATAAGATAATAAAGTGTCATATTAGAATAATAATAAGTTACACGAAGCATAGCAGCAATATCTATTTATTATAAGCAATAACAAGAAATATCTATCAACATTTAATCATTAAATGTTGAGTTGTTTTTTTTTAGATTTGAAAGGTTGAATGAAAGCATATACGCTGCTTCCAATAATAATAATAATAATAATGAATTACAACACTAAAAATAACAAATGGTGCTCCTATTGGCTGAAGTATAATTTGACAAAATCTAAAATAGTTTCCAATATTTTAGAATCTCCTAATAAATATTATAAACAACATTGGTATGTAATGGAATTATTTCATTAATCACGAGAAACAAAAAAAATATAAATATAGTTAAGTTATGCATTTAATTACTCATTTTTTATATGTGTGAATAGTAAAGTTATTTGGTATATGTAACAATCCTTCTGATGTAAGTGTTAAAATAGACACATTCTTTCATTTTAATTTTATTTTTCATAGTATATATATATTTAATATATATATATATATATATATATATATATATATATATATATATATATATATATATATATATATATATATATATATATATAACTGAGAGCGCATCAAGCTTTCCACTACAGTGTTTAATACATTTTTTTTTTAGTCATCGTTATTTTTCATAATTTGTATAATCCTGATATCATTTATTCATGGTAAATACATTAAAATAAAGTATAATTAATAATCTTGCATAATATTAATGCATTTCTGAATACAAGAAATGTAGACTATCAGTTGATACAAGCCAGAGCTGGGTACCTTAATAATTTATTCTTCCATGTGTAATCTTATTTCAAGTAGTATGATAGATAAATTATCCACATGAATAGTAGTAAATCTTCACAATATTTAGTTCACTTATCTTACTATTTTTTAGAGAATTATTCTATTTTTCCATAATCATTTTTTACACTTTCCTTTGTGGAATCTCTTGCCAAGGCTCTTCCTCATGCCCACTTTTTTATTACAATCAACTTGACAATATGCCAGAATTTTCTTGCTTATAAAATGTCAATAATAAAACATTGGAATGAAACAAAAAATATTAAATACTAAATATTGACTTACAAATGCTACCTAATAATAAACAGATAACCTTTGCAATTTTAAACGTAAGATTTTAAGTAATACATCATTAATAAATAATAACTAAAATATAAAAATATCATTTTAATTAATGGTATATGTGAGTATGTTTTTATGGCATGTGAATTCTGATACTACAATTTGGACATTATAAGTAATATAAAAAAATATGAATAAAGTGTGAGATGATGTATAATTAAGATACACCCACATATACAAGTTAAATCTTGGATGGGAGTAGACAATTAATTAGAAAACCAATGAACAAACACCTGCTATGGCCATCCTATTAATTTAACTCTCGTACAAACAATCCCTGATATTGTCCATCTTCCTCTTCCACTACCAGACCTAAAATTTAACAACAAAGTCTTAATATTTTTTTTTTAAAACCAAATTTAAAATACTAAATTATATATATATATATATATATATATATATTTAGTATTTATAAATATATATTTATAAATTTATATATATATATATATATATATATATATATATAGAGAGAGAGAGAGAGAGAGAGAGAGAGAGAGAGTCATTAATTTTGTAACTTGCTTTTAAGCTTGCATTTAAAGATTATTAGATGGAGCTTTCCAATATCTCTAGTCAAGCTTTTGTTTTATAAGTGCCACAAAATTAATCATCTTTATTGAGAGTCCATAGCTCCATATCAATTGTTTTTGAGCTTGTGGCTCACCTCAGTGGAGTGCTGGGACTCTAGAAACTAGATCTAGTATCTCAAGTCACAGCACTACACAGAGATGTGCCACCATTTTGAAAACAATATGTCTATAGATAGGGAGATACAATAGAGTTTTTGAATTCATCCTCTTTTGGAACTTATAAATTAAAAGCTTTATATATATATATATAGGCTGCAGAAAGAAGTTTGCTATTAACTGAAAGGAGACCCTTTGATTCCTCTTGGAGGCCTTAAAGGAACCGAGCAGGGCAAATTCTTAATGTCCACTCCATACGTTCTTGTCGTTGCAGCTGTTATTACTATATGTTTATTCATATAGTATACGAACATGGATGGGCTGCTCACCAACACGCATTAGCCAGCGTGGTGAGTTTATTGGCTTTTTACCTCTGAGTTTAAGATCAAGAAACACCATGGTCTTTCTTCTCAGTGCCTGATAAGGCAGAATGAATGTTTGTGTAAATGATAAAGATTTTTCCCAATTATACAATTATGACAGACAAAAATAAAGCATGGCCCTTAATCCCAGAAGGCTGTAAAGTCACCAACCAAGGCAGCGGTTGGTGGCCGAAGGCGGAGGGTGCTAAGAATATCCTGGAGGTGGACCCAGGCTGCCATTTGATGACGACTATTTATTTAGGTACTTACAACTGCAGATCACTTTCAAGTGAAGGAAGATTGCAAGAATTAGAAGAAGAACTATCTTATATTAAATGGGATATTATTGGACTTTGTGAAGTTAGAAGAAAAGGTGAAGAGACAATTGATTTAAAAAGTGGACATATGCTCTATTATAAAGGAACAAATATTGGAAATACAAGTGGAGTAGGATTCATTATAAATAAAAAGTGGAAGAACAATATTGTGGATATTGATGGTGTATCAGACAGAGTGGCAAGATTAGTTATACAACTTAATAGCAGATATCAAATGCAGATAATTCAGGTTTATGCCCCAACAAGTTCTCACAGTGATGAAGTAGTAGAAGATTGTTATATGGATGTACAAAAGGCTTTTGATCAGAGTAAACAACATTTTAAAATTGTTATGGGAGATTTTAATGCTAGAATTGGTAAACAAATGAAAGATGAAAGTGTTGTAGGTAATTTTGGTTATGGTAATAGAAATGAGAGAGGACATAGACTTGTGGAGTTTGCAGAGAAGGAAAAAGTTTATATTATGAATTCTTTTTTTGAGAAAAATGTTAGAAGGAAATGGACATGGAAGCATCCAAATGAAGGTACAGCAGAATTGGATTATATTTTGACTCACAGGAAATACATATTTCAAGATTGTAATGTTCTTAATAAATTTAACACAGGAAGTGATCATCGATTAGTAAGGGGTAAGATACATGTTAATGTAAAACTAGAGAGACAAAAATTATTAAGAAAAACTATATTTACAGTTGATATTCCTAATCTTCAGAAACATTCTAATGAATTTAAATTAGAATTTACAAATCGGTTTCAAGTATTAGTAGATTTTGAACATGATTCAGATTTGAATGAAATTAATATGAAAATAACTGATACACTTTTAAAAACTGCAACAAAGATAGCTGGTAGAAAAAAGCAGCAATTGACTAATAAAAATTCTACTGAGACTAAAGAACTTATGAGAGAAAGAAGGAATATGAAGATATGCAAGAATGATGCATTAAAAAGAATTGAATATCTCGAATTTTGTAAATTGGTGCGGAAAAGAGTTGAAAATGATATAAGAAAGTATAACTGTGAACTTGCAAGAAAAGCTGTAGAAGAAAATAAAAGTCTTAAGAATGTAAAACAACATTTTGCTATTGGTAGGAAATTTATATCTGCAATAAGGAAAAAAAGATGGAATTATTACTAAAAAGAGGGATGACATTATGAAATTGGTAGAAGATTTTTATCAAGAATTATATAGTAATAAAGAACAAGTACCTCCTATATCTATTACATCTTCCGAATTGCCCAGAATTTTAAATGAGGAAGAGAGAAATGCAATTAAATGTATGAAAAAAGGAAAGGCTCCAGGTAATGATGGAATTATAATTGATATATTAAAAGAAGCAGGAGAAGAAACAGAAAAAAATATCAGCAAAGTTATATACCAAATGTCTAAATGATAAAGATGTACTGGATGATTGGAAGAATGCAGTAATAATATTAATATTTAAAAAAGGTGATAAAGAAGATATTAGAAATTACAGACCTATCAGCCTTTTATCAGTTTTATATAAAATTTTTACCAAGATAATTACAACTCGTCTACAGAGAACCTTGGATTTTCACCAACCAAGAGAACAAGCTGGATTTAAAAGTGGTTTTAGTACAGTAGATCATATTCAAGTATTTAGAGAAGTTATAGAAAGGACAAATGAATATGAGTTGTCATTATGTTTTGGATTTGTAGATTATGAAAAGGCATTTGATTCTATAAACATTTCTTCAGTGATTAAAGCATTGGATCATCAAGGTATGATCCAGGATATTGTCATATTTTAAAGAATATTTATAAAAATGCAACAGCAACAGTTAGATTACATAATGATACAGGAAAAGTCAACATTGAGAAAGGTGTAAGACAAGGTGACTCCATATCTCCAAAACTTTTTTACAGCAGTACTGCAAGAAGTATTTTGTGGATTAAAATGGGAAACTAAAGGAATGAAAGTAAATGGAGATTATTTAAGTCATTTAGATTTTGCAGATGATGTAGTTGTTTTTGCAAATAATGCTTCTGAGCTGCAGGAAATGTTGCAGGAGTTAGCAGATGAAAGTAGGAAAGTAGGACTAAAGATAAATGTTAAAAAGACTAAAGTAATGTTTAATCGATTTGCTCCAAATATAAAAATAAAGATTGATTATGATGAATTAGAAGAAGTTAAGAGTTACAAATACCTTGGTCAGATTTTTAATACAGATGGAAACATAATAGAGGAAATTAATCATAGAATTAAACTTGGTTGGAGTGCTTTTGGTAGAAATAACTTGATATTAAAAGGAAATATGCCTATGTGTTTGAAAAGAAAGGTTTTTAACAAATGTGTTTTACCAGTTCTTACTTATGGATCTGAGACTTGGACACTTAATAGAAGATCAATACAGAGACTTCAGACCACTCAAAGAAGTATGGAGAGATGTATGTTGGGAGTAACAAGAAGAGATCGAAAACACAATGTATGGGTAAGAGAACAAACAGGTGTTACTGACCTCATTGAAAAAATTAAAAGATTGAAGTGGAGTTGGGCTCGACATATTGCTAGAAGAGATGATAATAGATGGACAATTGAAATTTTAAACTGGATTCCCAGAGATTGTAAAAGACCCAGAAGGAGACCACATGTAAGATGGATGGATGAAATAAGAAAATGTGTAGGGGTGATGTGGAGAAGAGAAGCTAAAGATCGGTGAAGATGGATTAAACTTGGAGAGACCTTCATCCTGCAGTGGATTGATAATGGTTGATAATGATATATATATATATATATATATATATATATATATATATATATATATATATATATATATATATATATATATATATATATATATATATATATATATAATAACACATTCATTAATTTGTATAAATGTTATAGAGATATGGTAAAATATGGGCTATATGTTTCTTCACTTCATAGAGAGTGTTTTGACAGATGCGGTATAAAGAGGAAGACTTACCTCCATTGTCTATTTAATAAAGATATCTAGATAGAATCCTGCTGCACTAGGAAAATACAAATTTAAACTATTAAACTCAAAAATATAGAGAAAGTTTGTTAGTTATAATTAGGATCATATTACCAGGAAATTAACTAAGCTTATGCTATACTTAAAGTAGTTATATATATATATATATATATATATATATATATAACTACTTTAAATATATATATAACTACATTAAGTATATATATATATATATATATATATATATTCGAATGTTTACACTATATTTTTTTGATGTAGGGTGATTCTGGAGGACCATTAGTGGTTAATTATAATGATAAGTTTATTGCCCTGGGTATTTTTTCATATCAAGAAGCTAATTGCGAAAATACAACAACTCCTGCATTTTTTGTAAAAGTATCTTCATATATTAAATGGATTTCAATGGTACTGACATGGTACTAATCTATAAATGGGTTTATTTTCCATTGAATATTTATATTGTGATATTTTATAATTATAAGTAATTGAAAAGAAAATATTGCTTTATTATTATTATTATTATTATTATTATTATTATTATTATTATTATTATTATTATTATTATTATTATTATTAACATCATCATCACGACTTCCATTTTATTTGTTACTTTGCAGTCACTTTCAAATTTCTGGATTTATTTTCCATATACTAATATTAACTAAAGAATACATAGACTTAAAAAATATGTATAAAATAAATACACAAAATAAATAAATAGAAGATAGATCAATTAATTATATGTACATATGGTATACTTTAAACTATTCATTTATTTGATGATAGAAGTAAATTTAAGAAAGTGTGGATATAATAATAATAATAATAATAATAATAATAATAATAATAATAATAATAATAATAATAATAATAATAATAATAATAATAATAATAATAATAATAATAATAATAATAATAATAATAATAATAATAATAATAATAATAATAATAACAACAACAACAACAACAACAACAATAATATGTATACTTCACAAAATGAATGTAACTTCAATAAAAAAAAATGTTTATTTTCTAATATTTATTTTAAACTTCACTAATTTCAACTGTGATAACAACATAAATAAAGTCAAATTAAACAAAGCATACTGAACTTGGTTTTATCTTCCTTACTACATTATATATTTAAATATTTTTGGGTTATGTAAGGTTATATGCCCATAGACTCGTAAATTTGCTTTACAATGTTACAGTAAACTAGAAAACTTTTCTTTGTGATATATATATAAATATAATTTCTTATATATATATATATATATATATATATATATATATATATATATATATATATATATATATATATATATATATATATATATAAGAAATTTTTATACACATTTAATGAAATAACAGAAAGTACTTCTGCCCATTAAAATACTGTATATAATAGTTGATTATCACTATATTTATTATGTTATTACAATGTCTTTTTATATTTAACATTCATATATATATATATATATATATATATATATATATATATATATATATATATATATATATATATATATATATAAAAATATATATATATATATATATATGGTAATAAACATTTTGGTCAAATCTATTTCCAATTTATAAATCGATTTGAATATATTTTTCAATGGTATCTAATATTTGCATCTTCAAAAACAATGGATAAAGAAAACTTAAATTTATTTGATTGGAGATTAGAGTTTAAACTAGAACTATATAATTAAGGGCATTCTACAAATAATTGAGTGGGATATAATATGAGCTGTTTTTAATTAACAATAGAAGAGCTACTACCTTAAGAACTATGCAGTGGATGTAACCCACACTGGTTTGAAAGATAAAAAATAATCATCAAGTTGTAAGACCAACCTGTGAACATCATCTGCCACTACCGTATCATCATTCTTCCATAGAATGAACTAAATGCATGACAGAGAAATTCAGAATGCTATTCAGAAGCTTGCTCTTACCTATGATCTTGCATGGATCCTTTCAATTGCCCTTGTCAAGCTGACTTTTTAAAAAAGATATTTGAAATATGATAAGGTGAATTACCTTTATGCCACCTAAATGTTTATCTATCCCACAAATCTCATCACATTTTTTTTTTTAAAAAAAAACTGATTTAACTTTGTAACTTCCTACTATGTAAAAATGTAATTTGCTCTTGAATAATTACTATAAGTCTAATTTTCTCTCATATGCTATAACATTTTTAACATTGGTGCAGTCATTTTTAATACAATTTTTTGATTTATTTTATTTTTGATATACCAATATAAAGCATCCTTGTGAGCTCCATTTATAAAATTCTTTATTTTTCTTTCTTTTAATTAAGTTAGTAAACCATAGATGTTATTAATTTTTTTTTAGCTTTTAAAATTAATTATTAATCAATATCCTCACTAGATTGTTTTTCATTTAAAAGCGATGAAAATAAAAATGTTAATTAGATTCAATATTAAAAAAAACTCATGTTTTAATTTTAAAATGGAAATGATTGTTTTATTAATTAAATATAAAGAAAAATGACCTTTGGGACACTTAAATATTAAAGGTTAGATAAGATAAATGAATTAAAGATTGACCAATGGAAGCACCAAACCAGTGCTTAGACCAAAAAAACTCTAGGATTAGTGATTTGTTGCTCAATGGATTTTGAAAAATACTGATAAGAGGCTAATAAAAATATATAAAAATAATTGTTGTTTTTGGCTGACTAATAAGCTCTACATGAATGGTAGCTGTATTGCAGACTCACAATGTAGAAGTATTGAAATTGATTTAATTTTCTTCCCATGAAACAGTAGAGACCTTCCAACTACAGACCCTTACCAAGTGAATGGCTTTTCACAGTTATGTCTCCAAAAGCACTATTAACAAACAATAGGATCAGCAAGAACTTTCATAAACTGAATGAAATCTGGAGGAGTTATCAAGATGAATGGGGAAGTATAAACATTTACCAATTGAACTTTCTTTTAAATAAATATATCTTCAATATGTAGTCAATCTGTAAAAAAGTAATTTAATTAAATGGAGTCTATCTGACCAAGAAACGAACTGTAAATCAATTATTAATATTTATTTTTATATAAGTTTCCTATTTCATTCATTTCCATTTTTATTTATTTATGTTTGTATTTAATTAGGTTATTTATTTTTATCTGTTAACTAAAATTTATTAAATTTAAGTTGGGTGTAGATAGTTGCATATATTCGTTAACATTTTTAGTTATATTACTTAAGATTTTCATATGATTAAATATATATAGATATTGGTAATTATGACACCTCATTCTGAGTGTCCAAACATATTTATGCATATATCTTTTAAGTTATTGGGGTCAATGCAACACATCATGATGAGTGACCTTGTGTTCATTGTAAATTTCCCACTGCAATTCCTTCAATAACTTTATATTTTAAATGTGTTTTTTTTATTTTGAAGGGGTTTAATTTCAGGATATTTGTTTCATAATTTAGTCAATGCTGGTGGATATATATATATATATATATATATATATATATATATATATATATATATATATATATATATATATATATATATATATATATATATATATATATATATATATATATGAAAATAAATGTCCTAAAATATTAATAATACAATAACGAACCTTAAATATATTCCAAACAACGGTAAACAATTTATAATATAATATAAATAAAAACTCATAAAGAAATATTTTTGATTATATTTATAATCATTTGATTCCATTTTGAAAGTTGAGTTGAAAATGATTATGAATATAATCAAAAATATTTTTTATGGGTTTTTATTTATATTATATTATAAATTGTTTACCGTTGTTTGGAATATATTTAAGTTTCATTATATATATATATATATATGGGTGTTCATATTAATGTAATGTGAAATGTGTTTAGAATACAAATACCAATTAAATGCGTGGCCTAAAGATATAGTCATTGCATTGCAATGGAAGGAGACAAATCCCCTGCACCATTGACCGCAGTTTAGCTCTATGGTCGGCATGTAGACTGCTCTCCCCAATATGTCACATTTCTTTTTAATTATTGTATATATTGATTCCTTCACCAGACAAGATACACATTCCTCTACTGCTAATTCTCGCACATATTTATGTATATAATTAAGTCATAATGTATATAAATAATTATTTACATTAAACTATTTTGGTGTTTGATCTATGGCTTTGGGAATGGGTTTAAATCCAGGTTGGTACCTTACCTAAATTGCAGGCATGACTGGGTTTGAATTACATTTTTGAGTTCCAGCTCATGTTAGATAGATCATCATCTTTTGACAAGTACTTGGATTCTTTTTACAATGTGCAAAGCCTGAAAAAAAACATGTACTGGACAAAACATGTTGATATATATATATATATATATATATATATATATATATATATATATATATATATATATATATATATATATATATATATATATATATATATATATATATATATTGTAACAGTACATAAATAATACATATCATGGTTATATACACGTAATCATATGATTGGATGACAATTGTAATGGAAAATATATTAAATCAATATGAATGAAGAATGATGAATTTAAACATTGGTAATCAATGTAGCATGTCATATATGCCATAGTAAAACATTAATATATGACCTAAATTTTAGAGCAGCATTTATAAAGGATAGATTATATTAGAAATAAAGAAAAGATTTGAATAAGATATACCTATGAGGAACCCATAAATTAATCAGGTTTCATAGAAACTTGTCAATTATAATAAAATGCATGTACCATGCAAGAAGAAATAATATGACAATAATAAATGTGATACCTATTTAATAACATGTTATACATATATTAAGATAAAATAAATTACCTCAAAATAAAGATATTAAACTATAATATTACCTAGGCTACCTATCTCACAAACTTAATAATATTGAGCAATGACTGCAATATATTGCCAATTAGTTCTCAGGGTTAATTTAACTTATGATTAATTGTATAATAAATATATTTCAGAACAAAAGAAATTTTATTAAATCCAAAATATATTTATTCACTTCACATTACCAATTGTTTAATACTTTTAAATCAGCTAGCTTCTAGAACTGATGTACTAAAAATAGAGAAAAAAAAATCTCAAATAAAACTCAAAATCATTCATTTATATAAAATAACTGATATAGCTTTATTTTAACATTGCAACTTTAAATTTATAATCGCATACATATACATATATACATATTTGCGGAAACATAATAATAGTTTTACTTTGCAAATATTTATTTTTTTTATATGTAAACTAAGTATAGAGTTTTTAAATAATATTTATAATTTGCAATTTTATATTTACATAAGAAACTGTATAAGCTATTATGAAATTGGATAAATATACAATTAAATAAACAAATTGAAGTTATCTTGTTGCATTAATAATCTAAGTTATAAAGATATTTCTTTAATACGTTTATATATATATATATATATATATATATATATATATATATATATATATATATATATATATATATATATATATATATATATATATATATATATATATATATATATATATATATATATATATTACTTTAAATAAATACCAATTATAAATAGCAAATGACTAAATGACTGTATTAAATAAATATTAAATGAATTCAATGAATGAGGCACATATCCAAAGCCACTTATATACATATAAGTTATAAATTCATTGTCCATATAATGTAAATCATCTAAGTAAACATTTAAAAATAAGTAAGTAATTTACATTTACATTAGAAACATTTTAGATGACTACAGAATATAAATAACATGTGTGGATTATACTGACTGGCCATATGCTTATAAATTCAAATATTTATAATTTTAAAATATTGTTGGTTAGTTTGTACATGATTACAGATCATGATAGCACAAAACACATACATGCTTATACTTTAAAGCACTAAGTTAATTGAGAGCATCCTAAAGGAATCACATCCTTTAAACAAACTTATCTTGACATTGCATACCAAAATACAAGCATCTTCACCTACTGTGGTGGAAAATTTAAATTAAATCTCATGAGTGATAAATCCAAAAAGAGGACTCTATAATGAAACTAGCATAAATATATCAAAACATGGTGGCTTCCAAAACAACATCTGTATTTGAGGCAAAAGAAAATGCCTGGACCTTTAAGTCACAGTGCACCTGGAATATATATATATATATATATATATATATATATATATATATATATATATATATATATATATATATATATATATATATATATATATATATATATATATATATATATATATATATATATATATATTCAAAACAATACAATAATTAATACAGTAACAATATTTTAAACAAATATATACCAATTTAATAGAAGTACTTTCAACTATCTATGTAGTCATTGTCAACTAGACTCAAATTGTATTAGAAAAAACCGTTACAAATGTAAACAAAAGCAATATGTCATACATCAATTTTCCCACAATTCATTAATTTTTATATTGGCTGTCTGTCTATCTATCAACTGTTGCTTTTCACTTTTTTATTAACATAGCTTCTTTAATTTTGCGTTTATTATTATTTCTTTCAATACACAGAATTTTAACTTTATTAAAATCAAAATCAAAACCATAATTACATGTTACATTATGATCAAAAAATACTGATGGTGATACATCATCATTTCTAACATTCTCTTGTCTTGATTTTTGCACTCGTTTATATAATAACAAATGCTCCCTTGATCTCTTCTCCAATGTACATCGAGATTCCCCAATATAAGCCTTTCCACAAAAACATAGCCATTTATATATTGCACAACTTTGATTTAAAATACCACACCTATTTTTTGAATTATTTATTAATCTATTTAAATTAGGAGTAGTATAAAATGCAACTCGACATATATTTTTATATATCTGTTTTATAAATTTAACCTGTTCATTACAAATAAATGGTATTGATATCCAAGTATATTTTATTTTATCAATATCTATAGCATCTAAAATATTTCTATTATTATTAAACTTAGTAACAATATTATAAATTAATTTATGATCATATCCAACATTTAACAAATCCATAATAAATACATTTATGTTACTTATTTTATCAGAACTATATTTACATAATTTATTATTCCTAAATAAAAATGATTTTAAACTGGATAATTTATGTGCAATTGGCACATTTGAATACCAAGGAATTTAAAATCTTTCTTCCAATTTCTGGGAGCATTTGTTATTATATAAACGAGTGCAAAAATCAAGACAAGAGAATGTTAGAAATGATGATGTATCACCATCAGTATTTTTTGATCATAATGTAACATGTAATTATGGTTTTGATTTTGATTTTAATAAAGTTAAAATTCTGTGTATTGAAAGAAATAATAATAAACGCAAAATTAAAGAAGCTATGTTAATAAAAAGTGAAAAGCAACAGTTGATAAATAGACAGACAGCCAATATAAAAATTAATGAATTGTGGGAAAATTGATGTATGACGTATTGCTTTTGTTTACATTTGTAACGGTTTTTTCTAATACAATTTGAGTCTAGTTGACAACGACTACATAGATAGTTGAAAGTACTTCTATTAAATTGGTATATATTTGTTTAAAATATTGTTACTGTATTAATTATTGTATTGTTTTGAATAATTATATATATTTTATTATAATTGGAATACAGACATTGATTAATAATTTATATATATATATATATATATATATATATATATATATATATATATATATATATATATATATATATATATATATATATATATATATATATATATATATATATATATATATATATATATATATATGTGTGTGTGTGTGGGGGGTGTGTGTGTGGGGAGAGGCTCACCAAAAACAACAACACTAGTTATCTAGAAATATGTGATTACCATAATTGGAAATATAAGCACTATCACTCATAGATAAATAATACGAATGGGGAATTTATCCACTCTATCCAATAACAATACTAACTGTAATAAGTAAGACGTGATATACCAAGGCTATTCTACAATGAACAATATCAAGATTAAAACCTCACAATAATGGACTAAAGTTATAATTATAATTTTAACCTTAATAAATAATAAGTAATGTCTGTACCAACAAAAAGGTTTAAAAATCAAATGACTTACATATAAATAAAAATAATGACTAACATATGAAATATTGGCATGGATATATATAATGCACACAAGTATGAAATATTAAATGTTTTAATATTATAAGATTTAATGAATATGAATAAATGTAATTATGTTATTAGACTATTAATTGAAGAACTACAATATTCATTAAACAATGATATTACTTATTTATACAGTTTTATAAATCTGTACACCTATACAATTCCTATGTTTTGAAATACAATTTATTACTTTCTAATTTAAATTGATAAATAAATTTTATCATTTATTACACTTGAAAAAAAAAACATATATATATATATATATATATATATATATATATATATATATATATATATATATATATATATATATATATATATATATATATATATATATATATATATATAATAACACATATTAGCGTAGTTTGAGTTACAAAATATCTTTAAAATAAATCAACAAACATATATACTAAAAACGACTTTCATCATTCTTAAAATTTTGCTATTTAAAATTAATTTGTAGGTTAATTTGAACGTTTTAATTATATATTACTTTACAAAGATATATTACATATTGCATAAAAATAAAAAAAATGTATATAAAGAAAAATAAGATATAGTTTTACTTTTCTTTACCTTAATTGTACTAGTGTTTAATCATTCAAAAATCAGCTAGTTATCTTCAGCACTGTCTTTATTTTTTCCTTATCCTAAAATATCTTGATTGATGCTAATATGCACATATAATAAATAGATTAACAGATTTACTTCTTGTTGTTAAAACCATTAATGTTAATTATTTCCTGGATGCTCTGTTACTTACAGGATGAAATTGAAGAGGATTTTTGAATCATTAAATAATCTGAAAGTTATAATGGAATGTATTAATCAATTATAATAGCTATTTTTTAAAAACTTATTGAAGAAAGCTGTTTTACTTTTGAAGTTTAGTGTTTTACTGAAGTTTCCAATGATGTTTAATAGGCAAGTAGAAAGGCCAATACCTCAAAATGAAAAAGTTGTTTTTAGCCAGCCATCTTCATATTAATCCTTAATCCAATGATTTTTTAAGGGATTTATATGAGAAATTTGAAGAATATGTCAAACGAAAAATGTCTTCTTTTTTAATTTTTTTTTTCACCTGCCAAAATGATTCACGCCTTTCAAAAATCACATGCTGATTTAAAAGTAATATTTTTGTTTACAATTTAAAATATTTTTTTTAAAGTAACAAAAAAATAATTTCAATAAAAAAATAATACATATATATTATATTGAAAGATTTATGTTGTAATTTACAATTTAAATAAATATTTAAACAATCAGAATAATAATACTATATCTTTTATTTATTTATTTTTAAATAAATAGATAAATAAATAAAGGTACAATATTCTTATATTTAGCAATTTAAATATTATTGCCAATGATTATTTCTTTATACACACAATCATAAAAATATACATATATTTTGCCATTATATTGGGTATCTCAAAACAAATCATATATCATAATAATTATATAAACCTGAACTAAATAACAATAAAACTATTACAAATAATACACTAACAACTTATTTAAAAATCCTTAAATAAAACTATAGCAAAGACTTTTTTTTAAAAAAACCATACTGAATGTAATTATTATCTGTCATAGAAGTGAATATTACAATATTGTGTAGTTATTTCTAAATGTTTTAAATAGTGTAATGAAGACAAATACAGTTAATAAAAAAATTAAATATTTTGTTTAAATAAAACTAGATAAATTGAATATTAAGAGTAGGATAAAAATTAAAATATTTTTTAAAAGTTATTTTAAATGTTTAAAGAATTTTAATAAAATAATAATTGATTTAAAAGTAATATTTTAAATAATATTTTTAAGTTTTATTACATCATAATTTTTATTTTGGAAATTCAATTCTGTAAAAAATTGAAAATATGTAAATTTGTTCTCAATCTAAAAGTAAGAATTTACCAATATGATAAGGTATTCTTGCAAGTTATAAATACCAGAGATTAATAATGTACTAGGGGAGTTTGATAATTTTTTAGTGGTAATTAATAACATGCCTAGGTAGCTGAATATTATCAGAAGCTATAGAGGTGAAAAATCTTTAAAAATTTTATTATTTAGTCAATTTATAGTATTCTCTTATACTTCATTTATCGTAATTAATAGGATACTTTTATTTTTTTATTAAAAGAGAGTTTAAAATATAATATATTTTGAACTTCATTTAAATGGATTGCTAATTTTAAGTTTACTTACCAGTCATATTTTATTTAAGTTTAACCTAAACCTGGCAATGAAACAAATGGATATAATAAGTAAAATGTATATAAATTATAATACTATGAAAATGCATAGTATGTTCATTGATACCATTATATTAATCCTTAACAGGAGAACTGTTCTGTTACAAAAAATAATTCAGACATTATGCTGGAAGCTTAAATGGAAAGTCATTTGCTGTCTAAAAAAGGATTTGTGACACATTATTTATAAGCTTACCCAGGAGTTTTTTTTTAAAAAAATAAGATACTTATATATTAAACAGAGCAAAACTTTCCATACAGTATTGCCACAAGTGCTAAACAGAGTAATCAATGGATGCCAGAAGGCTTGTGCATAAAATCCCTATCTAATGCCTACTCATCCAATATCCCCAGACTAGTTTCTGGCTTGTGGCCTTTGTCAGTGCATTAGATCCTAAGATCTAGATGCAGAGCTCTCAAATCCAAAGCTCCTCACTGACGAAGGCCACAAGCCAGAAACTAGTCTGGGGATATTGGATGAGTAGGCATTAGATAGGGATTTTATGCACAAGCCTTCTGGCATCCATTGATTACTCTGTTTAACACAGGTGGCAATACTGTATGGAGAGTTTTGCTCTGTTTATTAGCAATTAATGTGATAGTATAGGAAATGTGATCATGTGATACTTATATCTTATGAATTATCATAAAATATAATAATGAAAGAAATAAAATGTTTAGTCCTTTTGAAGGAAACATTTTCTAAAAAAAAAAAAAAACTATATTTGGAAAGAATTAAAGGAAAAAATTACAGAGAAGATTTTGTTATAATCATTGTGAAATATAAAACTTCTAGTCTCAGAAATATTAAAAACGTATTTTTAGAAATATTGTTTAAAGAACTTATTAAGAAATAAAAGCTATATAAAAATGAACATATAGTACATAAATAAAGGATGGATCCATGAAAATCCAAATACACATGGGTCTCTTTTTACACGGACTTATTTAACACGATTTTGAAGTTACGCAGTTTGTGTTTTACCGGAAGTCGACCACTGATAATGTGCTATTACTTTAAATAATAAATTTTGTTCACTTATGTTATATTGAAAATAATAGCACATTATTGGAATTCTACTTTCATCTTAGTAATGTCAATATTTTCAGTGATTTATAATAGTAAGATTTTATGCAATAATGAAATTAAAATCATGATTTCCACATTTTATGTATACCCACATTAAAATTTACACAATTATAATGTAATTTTGTTCAAACATTGTTCGTGTTAATTTTGCATTTTAAATCACATTCTGTTTTTGCTTTTTAAAAAAGAAAGTAATCAATTATTAATCATTTAGTGTCCATAAGTTTATTTTTACAAGGTCAGTAGTAGCAGTGGGCACAATTAAAAATTAAAATCTGATTTTTAATTGTAATTAACAATTTAAAAATTACTTACAGGCAACTTGAAATTAATGTGGTGTAAAACGAAATTTGATTTTTAAACGGAATTGAAAATTATAGGGAAAAATAAGAATTTAATTTTTAGTTGTTAGTTTTAATTAAATTTTTCCCAGCAGTGGTGAATAAATGTCATTTTATTATCATAAGTCTAAGTTCATAAACAATTAATAAAATTATCATTGTCGTCAACAGAATACCATTAACACAACATGAGAGTGAACTTGGTGCTAGTTGTATTTCCTCTTGTGAGAATAATTGCTGACATATTCCTGACTTAGTTTAAGGAGAAGCCAAATACATCACATCACATCACACGAGAATCTGATTTTTTACTAGTTTGCAAACAAACGTGTTTTGGGGCAAATAGCGATAATAATTAAAACATGTATAAAAAATATAAATTACTGTACTGTAAATTATGCATAAAAATATATTATTTTGAATAAAATTAAATATTATAGTTAAAAAAAGTTTGTCTTGTATCAATTTTTTTCAAATTTGAAATTTTTTATTAGTAATATTTTATTTCCTTATTTTTTTTTTTTGCATGAATTTTAAAGTAATTTTACATTGGTGCTTCCTTTTACATGAATTTTGAAAAATCACAGACCGCATCCCCCTTTTTCAATGTAAGTTACGTCTATTTTTGTGCAATTTTGTTTGTGTGTGTTTTCTGTGGAACCTATCTATCATGTAAAATGAGACCCAGGTGTTGTATTTAAAAGTTAATCGTATAACTACAGTTAAATTATATGGAGGATGCATCAGCTGCAGAGAATATCAGTAGAGAATATTGAAGAAACTTTGTGGGATTAATGATTTTTTAAAAATTATTGTCCTAAATACTAAAACGAAGGATTATTTTCTATAAATTTTACTAAATGGATTAATAATTATTATTTTATTTTTAAAGTTTAACGCGCTTGGAGAACATTTTTTTAAAAACTCTAGAGAAAAATAAACATTTTGGACTTATCATGAAATGTTGTCAAGAAAATACGTAATTATAGTTTTAGATTTTATTTTACAAACTTCATTTAAATGTAAAATTTTGTTTACATAAGATTAGAAAAACATAAAACATTAATTTGTTAATAACATAAAATTTATAATATATAATCTAATAATTTAGATAAGAATATTTTTAAATAAAACGTATGGATGTGTCTTTTCTTTATGCATGCAATGTTAAGTACTATTGGATGGAGGAAGCTTACTAAAATGATGACCAGATAAAGGTTATTTGGTAATAATAATAACTATTAATAATTTATAATGTATATTTTTGTTTTCTTTAGATCATCTATGAATCGGAAGAATGAAGTGTAAAAGTTTTAATTATATGTAATGCATTTTATACAACATTTTTAAAAACATTATGAGAATAGGTTGATTTTGGAAATATGCATACGACAATTTTTTATATTATTAATATAATCCAACATAATAACAAATAATTATGTGATTCCTTTAAAATTTTCATGTTAGGATATTCAAATATTGTCTGATTAGATTGTATATGATTAAGCATACAGAATGATGAAGTAGACAAACTTTTCTTGTGGAACAGTGGGATTGTTTAATTATCAATGAATTTTATTTATTGTTTTGTAAATGCAGATAGTTATTTTATCGATATAAGATGTGGAAAATCTTGAGAAATAATGTTGAGATAAAGGCTTGGAAGTACTTCGTGAACAGGAAACCAAGATGATGTAGTTTTTTTTAAAAAAATAGGATATGATAAGGAATAGAAATAATATTTAGTTTTGGGTAGATATCAGCATAGTTAACAAAGCCCTATTACTGGTACACATTTCATTTGGACAGTGTTTTATATTTCTTTAAAAATTTGATGTTTTAAATAAAGCTGAAGGAATAGCTTTAACATCATTTATGTACTAGAGGATATTAGACAGGTAAATGTCATACCTTTATATCTAGTTAATGCACTGTGAAATGATTTTGAGATATGGTAAGAGATATACTCTAGCTTTCTCCCTTAAATCCTATGCATCTGTTTCGTTATCTTTATTTCATGTAACTGCATCGTTCAGTAAGATATTTTGAAAATAAATGATAAATAATTTAGAGCTTAGGTTATGCTATCGTTTTGTATAAGATTGGTTTATTTGCTTATATGGAACAGAATTTTATAACTTGAAATTGATGGTCCAATGCATCCTAGGAAAAGGAAGAAATCATAGAATATGTTTTTGAATTTATTTTTGGAAATGAAATATGAAATTTAGAATAGTAAACAAAGATATTTTTCTTTAAAATGTTAATAACTTTTGAATGCTTTATTATTATATAGAAAAATAAGTATTTCATATTTTTAAAATACAATAGTACAAATAAATGATATTCACTAAAATCTAGTAATGAATTTTGGATAAATATTTTATGTAACATCTTTGACTTTGCAAGATGAAAATTTGTTTCATTTTATTATAAGATATCCATACTCATTATAATATTATTTTTTGTTTTCTGTAGAATATTTTTCCTACGAATGTGTTTTAAAAATAAAATAGTTTAATAATATTAAGGATGAAATATTTTGCTAATAAAATAAATAAATATATTTGTAATAAGATAACCATAGCGAGAAACAAAATGGTAACATTTTACTTTGTCTTAAGTCTAAATAAAGACATAACTAATATATATATATATATTATAACCTAGTCGATAAAAATGTAAAGTATAAAATAAAGATATCAAGTGTAAATAGTGTACATAAATTGTTTATTTTATTTTGTTGTTATTAATAAACTTTTTTAAAATTTGTTTTTTTAAAATTGTTGTGTCTGAATTGTTTATTTCTCCACCACACTGCATGAGCTCACGATATATTCAGAATAATTGAAACAAACATATAATTTTGCACAAAAAATAAATAAAGACTTATTTTAAGGATTCAAATATTTTATTGGTATTCTTTTAATTAAATGAACATAATTTTACATTATTTTATTGGTCATAAATTAATTATCACAATAGTATATTGAATTATATGCTATCACTTGCCACATACCTTTTATTTGTCAGATTATCAAATGCTACCACATATTTATTATATTATTATATGAAGATAAACGATCATATTATATTATTTATTTATTTTTATTATGGTAATAAAAATATAGTGAAAAGAAAAGATATACAGAGTTAGTTAAACAATGAAGAATATTATTATATTTTATTATTATTAGTTTAGTGTAGTAGATTATGACATAAAATCCCTTTTCATATTTTACTACTGTAATTTAATTAACTTAGAGTGAATTTTATGAACCTAAGATTTTATTGAGTTAGATTATTATAAAAGAAGATTAGGATTTAATTATTAGCTTAATCTGATTGAGTATGAGATATTAAAGTCGTAAGAATACTATGAGTTTGTTATTTAAACTAGTAATATGGGGGATAGTGTTATTATGCCATTGAGGTAGTATCTTGTATGATGTTGGCTCAAAATTATCTATCTTGTCACCCATATTTTCACTTCCAAGTCTCATGAAAATATTAAATATTTATTCAATTTATTTTTTATAAAATGAACCTTATTCGTATTTTAAATTTGAGCTAGTGAAATATTTAATTTTAATGCTGAATATTTTATTTATTAATTATTAACTGAGCTGGAACCCGTTATATTTTATATCATATACTATCTGGTAATTAAGATGCACATTTTAAAAATAAATAAGGTTTCAGAACATTGATTTTTCATGTTCTGTATTCACCCTGGGTAGAATTACTTGATTATATTCAAAGTTAGACAAATACAATTTTTATATGCAAACATAAAGTAGGTTAAGTCAGAAAAACAATATGGCAAGTATATTGATTAATAATACAATTTAAGATTTAAAAAAGGGAGGATTAATAACATCATACCATGGAGGTCTAGTGTAATTAATGACAGAAAAAAATAATTTATAAATGGAGCTTGACAGATTGCTTTAGATTGTCATATTAATAATAACATAAATCATAAAATGATATAAAGAAATGACTGTACCAAAGTTAAAAAAAGGTGAAGCATATGAGAGAAATTACATTTTTTGAAATTATTTAACAGCAAGTTACATTTTTACATTGTTGAAAATACAAAGTTAAATAATTTATAAAAGATATCTTGATGAGATTAGTTAGGCTAGATTAACATTTAGGTGGTTTGATGATAAATACCTCACAGTTTTGTAAGAGACCATTATAAAAAGTCAGCTTATCATGGAAATTGAAAGGATCTATTCAAGTTCTTAGGTAATAGCAAGCTTCTGGTTAGCATTTTAAAGTCCTTCATTGGACTTTTACTTCATTCTATAGAAACTTGATAGTACAGTATTAACAGATGACCTTCATGGGATGGGCTTAATACTCGATGATTATTTTTTTTAAAATTTCAAACCAGTTATGTTAACGGCACAGTTCTATCAATAGTAGCTCTTCTTTTGGGATTTAAAACCAGCCCATTTTATACCCTCCTCAAGTATTTGTGGAATGCCATTAATTACTTAGTTCTAGCTTAATCTTCTCTCCACTCATACAAACTTAAATTTTCTTTGACTAAGGTTTATGAAGATGCAAACATTAGATAACATTCCAAAAATACATTCAAATCTATTTTCAGATGGGATATAAATTTGACAAAAATGTTTATAACAAAAGTAAAATATATTAATTCCATAAAAAAAAAATTACATGTCCAATAGAAGCAGCAATGAACGTTTGTATCTTAGCAAACATTTGGAATAAGAAACCAGTGATCAGTCAATCTGGATGGTTGGTATAAAAAGAAAAAAAATATGCAAATTAAAACAGTTACAACTTGATTATTTTGAGAAGGAAGATAAGATGCACTTGTCACCCTCTTTCACTTATTTCAATTGAAATGATTTTTGAATTATGAATGGTACAGTTGCAGACCCCGAATCATATGGGTACTGCATTTAAATAGTACCAGGAATGAACCAGTTAAGGCAGCCTCCAGATTGAGAACTAAGGTATGAACATTAGACAAGTCTTCCATGAAATTATAACTATTAATGATTTCAGGTGATTAGACAGCAGGAACTGGGAGCTTTTCTACTGTAAGATATGAACTGAATTTTTTTAAAAAAAAAGTAATTTAGAACATTCATGAAGAATTGACATGCTAAACCTAATTTTTAAAATAAACTTTAATCTGACTTAAGATTTCAAAATCAATTATTAATGTTTAATTTTAAATATTTTGAGATTGCTGATTTAATCATTTCCAATTTTTTTAATATCTATTGACTAAATTTTTTAAATGTATTAAATGTAAAATGGGTATAGATGACTGCATAGATTCATTAATGTTTAATTATTTTTTTTATTTTTCATACTGATTAAAATATATAGATATTTGGTAAATACGATACCTCATGTTGAGTATCTAAAAATGTATTTATTTGAATATCTTTTAAGTTATTGGTGTCAATGCAGCATCTTATGGTGGATGCCATTGGGTTTCTTGTAAATTTTCCTTTGCCATTCCATCAATAGCTTTATATTTTAATCGTTTATTCTTATTTTGAATGGGTTTAAATTTCAGGCTATTTGTCTCATTGTTTGGCCAATGCTGATGTAGGGATATATGGGGTTTTATATCAATGTAATGTGAAGTGTGTATAAAATACAGGGCAAAGTTAAAGCTCTACAGAATGCATGATGTAAAGATGTAGTCATTGCATTCTAATGAACACAGATGTAGTTCCTGTACCAATTTCCTTTTTTAGCTCTATGGATTGGGACTATAAGTCTGCAGTAAGACCATTCTTCCCCCATATGTAGCATCTCTTTTTAATTATTTTATATACATGATTTCTTCACCAGACAAATGTACATTCCTGTAATGGATGATAATATTTTCCCTCAAATAATATCACACTGTCAGATGCACATTCCTGTCAGCATGATTTTATGCTTGCATTTTCATTTTTCATTGGTTATGACTATATATCTGGAAGCAGGTGTTAGTTTGGCTGAGAACTTTTAGTCTGTGATTGAACAAATATTTTGAAAAAAAATTAACTGTGTAATCGATGTTGCCTATCTATACTCAACATTATGAAACAAACTTTTATAAAATGTCCATCTGTGAGGACTGTTTAAAAATAATTAAAATTTAAAAATTAATAATCAATATAAAAAAAAAATTCATTCCACACATTTTCAATATATATATATATATATATATATATATATATATATATATATATATATGTGTGTGTGTCTGTATATATATATATATATGTGTGTGTGTCTGTGTGAGTGTGTGTGTGTGTGTTAATAGATGATTTTGTGTGTTATTACGGGTAGTGACTAATTTTATTTTTTTATTAAAAATTAATATATTTTGAAAATATAAGTTATTTAATTTACATTAAATCTCTGCACCTCCATGAGCTATTGCATGGGCTGACAATCAGAATAAAATATATATGTAAAAGTTAAATCTAAACAGCTAGTATCTGCTTACTCTATAAATTTTCCAGGTTCATATAGCCTGGTGGTGCCCTGTAGCACAGATACGGTAAGACTGTGAACTTATCCGACCACCGTTTTAATATATATATATATATATATATATATCATTTACACAAACATTCATTCTTCCTTAACAGGCACTGAGAAGAAAGATCATGGTGTTTCTTGATCTTAAACTCAGACGTAAAAAGCCAATAAACTCACCACGCTGGGTAATGAATGTTGTTTGAAAAGGATGGATTTTAACAAATGTGTTTTACCAGTTGTTCCTTATGGATCTGAGACTTGGACACATAATAGAATAGTAATACAGAGACTTCAGACCACTCAAAGGAGTATAGAGAGATGTATGTTGGGAGTAACAAGAAGAGATCAAAAACACATTGTATGGGTAAGGCAACAAACAGGTGTTACTGACCTTATTGAAAAAATTAAAAGATTGAAATGGAGTTGGCCTGGACATATTGCTAGAAGAAATGATCATAGATGGATAATTGAAGTTTTAAACTGGATTCCAAGAGATTGTAAAAGACCCAGAAAGAGACCACATGTGAGATGGATGGTTGAAATAAGAAAATGTGCAGGGGGGTTGTGGAGAAGAGAAGCTAAAGATCGGAGAAGATGGATTAAATGCTCCTTTGATCAAAGGAGCATTTGTTGTTATACAAACGAGTGCAAAAATCAAGACAAGAGAATGTTAGAAATGATGATGTATCACCATCAGTATTTTTGATCATAATGTAACATGTAATTATGGTTTTGATTTTGATTTTAATAAAGTTAAGATTTTGTGTATTGAAAGAAATAATAATAAACACAAAATTAAAGAAGCTATGTTAATAAAAAGTGAAAAGCAACAGTTGATAAACAGACAGGCCGCCAATATAAAAATTAATGAATTGTGGGAAAATTGATGTATGACGTATTACTTTTTGTTTACATTTGTAATGTTTTTTTTTAATACAATTTTAATCTAGTTGACAATGACTACATAGATAGTTGAAAGTACTTCTATTAAATTGGTATATATTTGTTTTTTTAAAATATTGTTTTACTGTATTAATTATTGTATTGTTTTGAATAATTATATATATATATATATATATATATATATATATATATATATATATATATATATATATATATATATATATATATATATATATATATATATATATAGATCACAGATGGAGCTTTACCAATAGCTCTCAAGCATTGTTTACAAAAAATGCTGAGAGAGAATTGAAATTTCAATATCTCTTTCAACTTGTCCCCAACCTTTAAATCATGGTTTCAAGCTAATTGGCTTTTATCAGTAAAGAGTAGCGGGACTAGAAACTAGATTTAAAACCCCAACTCTACTGAACAGCATATATGTAAACTGTTCCTATCAGCTTAAAAGCACAAATTGTTTAGATGCATAAATATCCTAAAATCGAGCTAAAGAAACCAGATAGCTCTATGGATCTGAAATCAGTTCAGTTTCTCCACATAGTAGAAAGGTTCTGCAATATATATCATTGCTAAAACCTTCAAAGGTAAATTTATGATAAACAAAAACAAGTTAAAATGTTTTAACCTGCTTATAGCTTGCATTTCATGATCACAGATGGAGCTTTTCCAATAGCTCTCAAGCTTTGTTTACAAAAAATGCCAAGAGAGAATATAAATTTCAATATCTCTTTCAAATTGTCCCCAACTTTTAAACCATGGTTTCAAGCAAATTGGCTTTTGTCAGTAAAGGGTAGGGGGACTAGAAACTAGATTTGAAACCCAAACTCTACTGAACAGTATATATGTAAACTGTTCCTATTAGCTTGAAAGCATAATTTTTTTAGATACATAAATATCCTAAAATCCAGCTAAACAAACTATATAGATATATGGGTCTGAAATCAGTTCAGTTTCTCCACATAGTAGAAAGGTTCTGCAATCTATATCATTGCTAAAACCTTCAAAGGTACATTTATGATAAACAAAAACAAGTTTAAAATTTTTTAACCTGCTTATAGCTTGCATATTATGATCACAGATGGAGCGTTACCAATAGCTCTCAAGCTATTTTTACAAAAAATGCCGAGAGAGAATGGAATTTTCAATATCTCTTTCAAATTGTCCCCAACCTTTAAACCATGGTTTCAAGCTAATTGGCTTTCGTCAATAAAGGGTAGGTGCACTAGAAACTAGATCTAAAACCCCAACTCTACTGAACAGCATATATGTAAACTGTTCCTATCACTTTGAAAGCACAATTTTTTTAGGGACATAAATATCTTAAAATCCAGCTAACAAACTAAATAACTATATGACATTTTTGGTAAACAAAGCTTGAGAGCTATTGGTAAAGCTCCATCTGTGATCATAAAATGCAAGCTATAAGCAGGTTAAAAAATTTTAACCTGTTTTTGTTTATCATAAATGTACCTTTGAAGGTTTTAGCAATGATATAGATTGCAGAACCTTTCTATTTTGTGGAAAAACTGAACTGATTTCAGACCCATATAGCAATGTAGTTTGTTTAGCTGGATTTTAGGATATTTCTGTGTCTAAAAAATGTGTGCTTTAAAGCTGATAGGAACAGTTTACATATATGCTGTTCAGTAGAGTTGCGGTTTTAGATCTAGTTTCTAGTCTTCCTACCCTTTACTGATGAAAGCCAATTAGCTTGAAACCATGGTTTAAAGGTTGGGGACAATTTGAAAAAGATATTGAAATTTCGATTCTCTCTCGGTATTTTCTCTAAAGAAAGCTTGAGAGCTATTGGTAAAGCTCCATCTGTGATCATAAAATGCAAGCTATAAGCAGGTTAAAAAAATTTTAACTTGTTTTTGTTTCTCATAAATTTACCTTTGAAGGTTATAGCAATGATATATATTGCAGAACCTTTCTACTATGTGGAGAAACTGAACTGATTTCAGACCCATATAGCTATCTAGTTTATTTTGTTGGATTTTAGTATATTTACGTATTTAAAAAATTTGTGCTTTCAAGCTGATAGGAATAGTTTACATATATGCTGTTCAGTAGTGTTGGGGTTTTAGATCTAGTTTCTAGTCCCCCTACCATTTACTGACAAAAGCCAATTAGCTTGAAACCATGGTTTAAAGATTGAGAACAATTTGAAAGAGATATTGAAATTTCGATTCTCTCTTGGCATTTTTTGTAAACAAAGCTTGAGAGCTTATTTGTAAAGCTCCCTCTGTGATCATAAAATGCAAGCTATAAGCAGGTTAAAAATTTTTTAACTTGTTTTTGTTTATCATATATATATATATTGATACAAAAACTTTCACACGTTGCATATATAAAAGACATATATTTGCGGGTTTATCCATGTCAAAATATTTTAAATATTGATATACCAACATTTTGACATGGTCACACCAGTCATCCACTGGGTGATAAAAGGTAGAAATAGTGATGTAAAGTGGCTACAATCACTGATTTGAAAAAAAAATGTTTAAGTCATGCAAACCTCTTCCTATTTGTAAAGATTTTTTAAAAAAAACTTTCTTAATTTAACATTTTTGCTATGGGTGAAACTTTAAGGTTTTTTTTTTTTTTTTAAATCAGTGATTGTAGTGATCCCCTTTTTTCCTTTTTTTTTTTTTCCAAAAAACCCTTTTCCCCCCCTTCTTTTTTTTTTTTTTTAAAAAAAAAAAACACCCTTTTCCCCCCCCATTAAACCCCCCGAGACACAAAAAAAAACCCCCACCCCCCCCAAAAAAAACAGTTTTTTTTTTTTTTTTTTTTTTATATCCTTGAGGTCTTTCTTACAATAATGTATATTGCAGAGGCTTCTACTATGTGGTGATGCTGAACTGAGATCAGACCTAATTAGCTATCTGGCTTGCTATGCTGAGTTTGAAGACATTAACGTGTCTAAAAGATTCACGCTTGCAAGCTGAATAGAAACTGTTTCATAAATGCTCAGAGTTTGTGTTTAGATCTAGTTTCTTATTCCTGTCTTTCACTGACGATAGCAAATAGCTTGAAATCATGATCTGAAAGTGGAATTAAAGTTAGAGATAGTGAATACTCGCTCTGACGTTTATGTAAACAGAAATATACGCTTGATGGTGTTTTTGGTAGAACACCATCTGTTATCATAAATACAAGCGTTAGCAAGTTTTTTAACTTGTGTTTTTTTGTTTTTCATATATATATATATCGGCATGACTGAATTATTTTCTGATATAAAAGAAAATTTGATATAAACATTTTTTTTTTCATTTTGTAATCTGCTATAGAAGTGAACGTGTCCACATTGTAATACAGAGACAGGTTTGATCTTTATTGTTTAAATATGTTGTGCTCTCTTTAATAAAAATATAGTTGTCATTCTAAAATGGTTAACAATCATTGGACATAGGTATTTTAGTTTGGCTGTTGATAAATTAATGGTTTTACATTATAAAAAAGAATATGTAGAATTTCACTGTTAGTGGGTATTGTTTTGTCTTGCTTTGATATTGAGTGACAGTTTTTTTTTTTTTAGTTAATAGGATGTTCCAATCGAATGACATCAAATATATTAATATTTATATGGAGCATAGGCTGGTGGAATGTCACGTATGGCTAATTTCGTGAGAGAAAAGATGGATAGAATCTGAGCAGTAATTAATGCTCATTAGTATAAATAATCCTAAAAAGAAAGGATATCTATGGTTTGAATTCTAGTTTTTTGTGGTGAGGCAAGGCCCACACATGTACATATACCCATAGAGAGGTATAGAATAAGCCATATATTATTATACAACTGCCATGGTGTTTTATAAAGACTCCCATCTTAGTGTTAAATTCCTCATGATAATATACAGATAGTTTTTCCCCCATGTATGGTGAAGTATAATAGGTCCAGATCATATAGTAAGTATAAAATAATATTAAATTTAGGAATACTCATCTAGCATAGTGTTTTATTAACCGAAATAGTATTTATGATGTTGTGGGATCATCATCAGTTGTTGAGACCAAACCATGATTTATTAATGATGGTAGAAAAAATTAAATGTAAAAGTTTGAGATGCACATTGGCAGAATGAATTCCTTTTCATCAAATAATGATGTGACAATAGAATTGTAAGATCAGTTATGTATTCAAGGTTTGAGCTTGGGACAAAGGTAATGCTTAATGAAATCTATGTGCATTTGACTTTTAATGTCTAGTCTTTATTTAATGCACTAAACATAGTCATTTCAAATTTAAATAAGTTAGTAATTGCACAGAATATGATAATTGCCCTTATCATATTCTGTTAAAAGCAAGGGTTTTAGGAAAATGCAATATTTTTAAAAAAATTTCTGAATTCTAAATTTATACTTAATGCATGTCTTAAAATTCTCAGTACACTGCTAGCTATAAATTTAAGTACATGTCAGCTTAAATAAATTGTATTATCTTATTTTTAACAAAATACGCCAAAGTGTAACATATGATATTGTGAATATTATTTTTTTAAGCCAATTATACCATTTGCTGAGTATATGGTCAAGGGGATAATAAACATTTCTCCCATCCATAAATTATTTTAACAGATTAGTTTTATTTCATGCCATATTTGTAAATTAAAATTTTGTAAATAGTGTAAATAAAGTTTGTTGTATTTAAAAATGTGTGTAGTTGCCTGACATATATACTGTGACAGTCAGATGATGTGTGTAGATTTAACCCAGTTCGAATACTAGGCGAAAGTACCTCAAAGCCAACCATACGCGAGATATAAATCAAGAATACTTATGACCTCTGCCCATTCGCCTGTTCTCGAGGCCTGATCACAAACAAACAACACCATCTGAGCCATGCATAAATTATTTTTCAACCGGCCACAAAGCTTAGCAACAGCGGTAGAGACATGGACGGGAAATCCTAAAGAGCTAAAAGCTAAATGTGTAAAGTACATAAAAAGATGTGTTGGCGTTTGCGTTCCTGGATCATTGAAAAGTAAAAATAAAGTATTTAATATAACTAAGAAAACCAAGTTTTGATAATTTAAATAATGTTTAATTAATGGCTTTAAAATATGAACAAGGCTTTAATGGGCCTCCGCTATTCCCCTAAATTACTGCAACAAACTAATTAGACAATAAAAAGAAAACAAGTTAATAGGTTTGCGGTCAAATTCTGTTCTTCCCAATTTTATAAAAAAAATTCCAACTCGATCTTCTCGATAAAGTACGATAGATAATAAAAAAAAAACCTTTTGCAAAGCATTTCTTATGGCTTTGCGCTAAAAATCGTGTTTAAAATTGACTTAGAACGTATATAGCTAAATCAAATATACGTGATAAGCAAATGGCGGACAAAAAGAGGTGTTATCAAAGAGATCAAGTTGGCACACAAAAGAAACTGACTTGGATTTAATTAACAACATAAATAAAATTGGAAAGAGATTTCAAATGACAAAAGTTAACTATTAAATTTAACCGCAACGAAATACTAAATATTTACAATAGTTAGTAAGGAAGAATAGCGAAGGTAAAAAGGTTACATATAGCTAGATGATCCCAAAAATATATTTAAAGTTAATTCATAAAATGTTTACATAGCAAAGACATATATTTCAATACAACAATAAAACAATATGAATCAAAAGTAGCATACAAGATAGTTTAATATAGGAGATACGATACCGTCCTTTTTCCGTGATGTTCCCTGCGGCGTCCGCGGCTTGATCCGACCGACGATAGGTGTTTGTCCGGACAATGAAAATATGAAGTATGGCTTCCATGAAAAGTTCTCCAGACACGGCATAGAGTTCATATGGTTATTGATTGGATGTTAAGGCATTTTGGATGGTATTTAGGAACCTCGGCGATAGGCAAAGCTATGATTTGCCTAGCCAAGCATATCCATTTTCCTCAAAATACGGTTGGTTTTAACTGGAGCAGGTTCCAACTTCTCCATTGTTTGAAAATGACAGCTGTATAACTTTTTTTTGAAGCACAAGCTAAATGTGAAGCAAAATCTGACGGATTTCTCCCAAGAGAAATCTGAATGCACTTTCCAGAAAACTTGGAAATAAAACAGCAAGAAAAATCTTAATAAATCGCCTTCACAAGCAAAATCAGAATCAAATGACTCCTTCAAAAAGAAAAGTCTGAATAATTATCTCTTTTGTTCTCCCTACTATTTATACTTTCTCTGCCAGCTACCTTCCATTGTTTGTATGATCTGAGATCTTGATAAGCCTCCCCATGCTCCTTTGTTTCAAAGCAACACGTTCTAAAAATAACTTCAATTTTTTACTCTAACTTTCTTACTTTAAAGTTGGAATTCTATTAATTAAAAAGCAAGAAAGAAAATGCCATCTTTAATTAGACTTGAACGGCTCACTAATTAAAATATACATTCTTTCAGAAATGTTGGTGGGCTTATCTCAAAATCAAATCATACTAAATATTTTAATAAAATTTGAACAACAATATATTATTATTTTGCAATAGAATAAGCATTTTATTTCAAAAGAATTTTGCATTAACTCATATATATACGCTAGATGTATATATATGTTTGACTAACAGGTTAAGCAATTTTTATCAATAGAATGAAATTTATTTAAAATAAAATATTTAACTGCAATACACATTTAATAAGCATAATTATTTTTAACTGTAATGCAAAACCCTGCTGATATTGAACTATAAACTTAATTTAGGTCTACAATACTAATTAAGTTTATAGGAAGATGTGAAGCATGGATCGGACTTCAGATCCATTGCTTCATTTCCCAATAGTTAGTGAGCAAAAAAAAAATGTTTTAAAAAAAAAAATGCTGTTGCTTCAGGTCAGAGGTAAGAATTTGTACCAGGTGAGTTCAAGCCTACTCTTTGTTCACTGTAATGTTTAATTTGCTACTACTAATAATCTTTCTATATGTTACTATAAAACGGTTTATCCATCATTCACTCTCCTATATTTTAAATTAAGTCCGTGTTGTTTTAGTCTGACTATCTATATTTATGTTTTTAATTTCTAAACTTTCGGGATCCGGTGGTATATACTACCTTGTATTTTTGGACGGGTTCATGACCCTATCATTTTGGTTTTCTTCTAAGTTCCCATAATCAATGTCAGTTAGTATCCGAATCGTGCCTTGAATATCCTGCATTTGAGTGCCTATTAATATTTTCCTAATCCAGGGTGGCATGTTGTGTCTAATCATCCTTACTATCTGCATTTCTGGATAATTGAATGCAGTTAGTGCTTTAATGCGATTTACCTGCCTAACAAAAAACTGAGCATAAGTCTCTTGATGGTTAGCTGGGTATGTTTCATGCATTATGGAATACATCAAACCTTCCTGCCACTCTGCACTCCAGTACATTGACATTATTGCCTTCTCATATTCCATAAATGTTTGCGGTTGTATAGATAGAGTATTCCACCAGTCTCTGGCAGATTCTTTTAAATGATGACTGGAGATCGCCACTTTTTCTTGTTCAGTCATATTGTGGAACTTGAAAAACATCTTTAAACTATCAAGGTGGTGTCTAGGGTTTCCACCCGGTTCCCCTCTAAAACCTTGTATATGTACGAATTTTGCCCCCGGAGACGTTACCGGATTGATTATTATAGGCGTAAGGATTTGGTTACCTTGTTGCGCCTTGATTGGATTGATCTGTTGATGAATGTTCATTTCCTTTTTATCCACATCCATCTGTCCATTGTCTTCTCCCTCCTGTATTTGATGCTTGACTGACGTGTCCCAGGCATACATATCCTTCTCTACTTCATTATCGATCAATGATTTAGGTTGTGTATCATCTTGTTTCTGTTGCCATTTTAACTGAGTATCCTCATCTGGCCATACTTTTGTTCTGGTATGTTGTTGCTGGAGACCCATGTTTTCCTCCAAACGGTTCAGTCGTTGTGATGTCACATTCATGAATTCTTGAAACATGTTCATCATCATTTCCCTTTCATGTCTCACTTCTTTGATGAAAGCATCAAAGTTATACTCTTCATTATGAGTACCTGTTGGCCTCTTGGGAATATTGAGTACTACCTCCTCCTCGCTGTCATAATGTGCGTCCGTCTGTTGGTCCATTCTTTTTTTGCTATTTTGCTACAGAAAGTCACAATTTATTTCTAAACGTATTTTAATACAATCTATATAAGTATATTGTATTATGTATATCTAGGAGCTATATCCTGTATGTGCAGAAAAATTTTAGTTCTATATAAAAAATAAGTCAATATTCTAAATTCTTTATTTATGTTTTCAGAAATTAACTTTGCCTACCTCACGAGGTCCTATTTTAACCCTATGCCTATATGTATCTGTTTATACATGAAAATATAAAAAATCCTGCCGTGTCTGTCTTTAATAACTATACCACATATTATTCTCCTCACTTTACTTTATTTATATTTCATTAAAATATCATTGCTATGTTAATATAACTGAAATAATCCACTTACAGCTTGACCTGGCTTTCTCTGACACCTGAAACAACTAAAAAATGCATTTACATTAATACAAGTATATATATATAAAGAAATATGTGAGCAAAATATACATGTCATGTTTAAAATTATTTTGGCTCACTAAGCATACATTGTTATTTTGATCATCTACTATAATTTAGTTTATTTGATATCCGATATGAGAAATTGCACTTGCCGACAAATTTATTTGAGAAGGGCGCCAGTCGACAAGACAATGGCCATATCAAATATACATATTAATGGATAATGATCCAAGCACACATTTATAAGGGTTTATAAAGTTTCCATGCAATTAAAATTTTACTTTGCGTTTCAGTTCACTTTTAAAAAAAAATTTAATTTGATTCTGCTGAACGAAAAAAATAATCTCTGCATGAATAGTAAATGCTCTTTTAAGTGACACAATATTATTTAAATCTAAGACGTATAACAACTAAGTACGGTAATTTGTCTGACCTGGGATCGAAACCAGTTACCATTTTGGTCAAGACACAAAAAAAATTCAAACAGCCCAAAGTACGATTAACAAAATAAAATATATACAAAAAAATTAAAAATAGAAGTAAAATCCCATGATAACTGCCACTCCGAATTATGAACCTGGGATCGAAACCAACTACCATTTTGGTCACAACCCGAAATAGATGAACAATTATCAAGCAATTTTACAGAATCACGCATTGAGATCAAAAACTGTTTCAAAAAAAACATTTATATAAAAATGGATTTTACCAAACTATAACGAAGTGTATACCATATACACCCATATATATGAATATGTACACACCAAATAAGCATATATATGACTACATATAAATATACAAACAGATATACCTATACAAATATTTCTTTTATTATTATGTACATGGCTTTATTAGAAAAAAAAATGTCATATTGCAAACCGCATACTCCTATTATTTCAGGCAAGTAACGCTGGTCACAACTATGACATGGAAACAACAATTGCAGACATAGACCTATTATTTCAGGCTACTCAGCAATTCTGAACTCTAAAGTGTAAGGGGTCTTCACCTAAACGGTTACTCAAGGAATCTTCATAAACGATCACTAAAAAAAACAAGGGCTTCACCTAACGGTTACTCAAAAGGTCTTCACCTAACGGTTACTCAATAAATGATTCAATAGCATAATCCGAAATGGAGAAAAAAAATCTTAACTAAAGGGTGGCTGACATATATGTTATACAAAAATATAAATTAAACGACATACGCATTTACTCTTTATTAAGTTGAAAATTAAGTTTGCTATTTTATTAACAAAACTTATATATATTTGGTAGGACACGTAATTACAAAATATTTAACAGTGAACGAGAATTTTGCATGATTATAGCATTCATTTTATATAAAAACGAAATGCAGAGAAAGTGAAAAAAAAATGTTTGTTAACACCATACACTGACACGTGTAATTCTGACTTATCAAAGCTTTCAATCTATGAAAAAAAACTCTATTAACGAAAAAAAAAGGTTATCTAAGATATTTACAAAAATTTATCCAAACGGAAATAAAAATCTATTATGTAACTGTACTTTTTTTTTTTTTACTCAAAATATTAACACTACCGTTTATACTATATTTCGAGAAAAACATTATTATTCCAAACTTTTTCATATTTGAGTGATACTAAAAACAATCTTAAGTACGAAAGCTAATTTAAGGGAGGGCGGGTGGGTATATATTTGACACTTCCGCCTTATCGAAGCTATCTACTTTATACGACAAAAAAATATGGCGTACTGGCCATGACGGAACTACTCATTAGGGAAAAAAATTACTTCAACTCTGAAATCTCCTTTTCTAATCACACACAAAAAAAAACAACTGACGGCGTGTTAACTTTTTAAATATAAAATATTCATTTCATATATATCAAACTCGGGAAAAAAAAAATGTTTAGCTTATGGCACATTTAACTTCTTAATTAATTAAAAAAAATGACATTTAGCTCACGTTAGGAAACCAACTTGAAAAAAAATTATACATATATTATTTTATATAAATACCTTAAACTAAAACTAGCTTCTCAGGGTACTGTTAAAAAAATTTTTTTAAAGAAAAGAAAAAAAATGACACTCGTCCACGTTGTTAGCGTCAGAATCGGAAAAAAAATTATACGTCTACCCATATTTTCCTTAATTTAAAACAGAAAAAGGAAAAACATTCTACACACATACGAATGTTATACAGGGCATTGCAGGGTATGGAAAATTTCGAATAGCCACACGATGGGCGTCCAGAATGCGGAGAAAAAAAAATCTACTGTGACAGTCAGATGATGTGTGTAGATTTAACCCAGTTCGAATACTAGGCGAAAGTACCTCAAAGCCAACCATACGCGAGATATAAATCAAGAATACTTATGACCTCTGCCCATTCGCCTGTTCTCGAGGCCTGATCACAAACAAACAACACCATCTGAGCCATGCATAAATTATTTTTCAACCGGCCACAAAGCTTAGCAACAGCGGTAGAGACATGGACGGGAAATCCTAAAGAGCTAAAAGCTAAATGTGTAAAGTACATAAAAAGATGTGTTGGCGTTTGCGTTCCTGGATCATTGAAAAGTAAAAATAAAGTATTTAATATAACTAAGAAAACCAAGTTTTGATAATTTAAATAATGTTTAATTAATGGCTTTAAAATATGAACAAGGCTTTAATGGGCCTCCGCTATTCCCCTAAATTACTGCAACAAACTAATTAGACACTAAAAAGAAAACAAGTTAATAGGTTTGCGGTCAAATTCTGTTCTTCCCAATTTTATAAAAAAAATTCCAACTCGATCTTCTCGATAAAGTACGATAGATAATAAAAAAAAAACCTTTCGCAAAGCATTTCTTATGGCTTTGCGCTAAAAATTGTGTTTAAAATTGACTTAGAACGTATATAGCTAAATCAAATATACGTGATAAGCAAATGGCGGACAAAAAGAAGTGTTATCAAAGAGATCAAGTTGGCACACAAAAGAAACTGACTTGGATTTAATTAACAACATAAATAAAATTGGAAAGAGATTTCAAATGACAAAAGTTAACTATTAAATTTAACCGCAACGAAATACTAAATATTTACAATAGTTAGTAAGGAAGAATAGCGAAGGTAAAAAGGTTACATATAGCTAGATGATCCCAAAAATATATTTAAAGTTAATTCATAAAATGTTTATATAGCAAAGACATATATTTCAATACAACAATAAAACAATATGAATCAAAAGTAGCATACGAGATAGTTTAATATAGGAGATACGATACCGTCCTTTTTCCGTGATGTTCCCTGCGGCGTCCGCGGCTTGATCCGACCGACGATAGGTGTTTGTCCGGACAATGAAAATATGAAGTATGGCTTCCATGAAAAGTTCTCCAGACACGGCATAGAGTTCATATGGTTATTGATTGGATGTTAAGGCATTTTGGATGGTATTTAGGAACCTCGGCGATAGGCAAAGCTATGATTTGCCTAGCCAAGCATATCCATTTTCCTCAAAATACGGTTGGTTTTAACTGGAGCAGGTTCCAACTTCTCCATTGTTTGAAAATGACGGCTGTATAACTTTTTTTGAAGCACAAGCTAAATGTGAAGCAAAATCTGACGGATTTCTCCCAAGAGAAATCTGAATGCACTTTCCAGAAAACTTGGAAATAAAACAGCAAGAAAAATCTTAATAAATCGCCTTCACAAGCAAAATCAGAATCAAATGACTCCTTCAAAAAGAAAAGTCTGAATAATCTCTTTTGTTCTCCCTACTATTTATACTTTCTCTGCCAGCTACCTTCCATTGTTTGTATGATCTGAGATCTTGATAAGCCTCCCCATGCTCCTTTGTTTCAAAGCAACACGTTCTAAAAATAACTTCAATTTTTTACTCTAACTTTCTTACTTTAAAGTTGGAATTCTATTAATTAAAAAGCAAGAAAGAAAATGCCATCTTTAATTAGACTTGAACGGCTCACTAATTAAAATATACATTCTTTCAGAAATGTTGGTGGGCTTATCTCAAAATCAAATCATACTAAATATTTTAATAAAATTTGAACAACAATATATTATTATTTTGCAATAGAATAAGCATTTTATTTCAGCAGAATTTTGCATTAACTCATATATATACGCTAGATGTATATATATGTTTGACTAACAGGTTAAGCAATTTTTATCAATAGAATGAAATTTATTTAAAATAAAATATTTAACTGCAATACACATTTAATAAGCATAATTATTTTTAACTGTAATGCAAAACCCTGCTGATATTGAACTATAAACTTAATTTAGGTCTACAATACTAATTAAGTTTATAGGAAGATGTGAAGCATGGATCGGACTTCAGATCCATTGCTTCAATACATTATTATTGTTATTGCTATCAACCTACCAGAAGATTATAAATTGAAATCAAAATCAACCAATATAGTACTATTAACTGTATTACGCTATATCATAATAATTTTGGTAAGCCTTATAATTTATTGGTACATATAATGCATTATCTCACAATGATCAAAATGTTAATAACTTAAAGTACAGATTGTTTTAAACAATATATTAAAAGATAATTATAAAATTGATTTGATTGATTTAGTTAAATCCCCAGAGCTATCATTCACTGACATTGATCACACGGTTTATAATTATTTAAGAAAAGGAATTGATAAGTGATTGTGTTTTAATTATTAAAAAGTCATTCCCAGTCATAAATTTTAAAGTTTATATTAGTTATAAAGTTTCTTTAGAACTGCTAAATACAATTCTTGATTTAAGTTATATTGAGAGCTATTAGGTGCATTATGTTTGGGTAGGGATAAAATCACTCTTACTGACCCAAATATAGTTTATATCATAATTTTGAATGTTTGAACCCTGAGAAGAATTAGTTGTTAAATTTCAAGATAAAAATTTAAATTTGTAATGAAATTTATATTTAATCAATTGTTATAGTAAGACTTGAAGTAGATTAATTTCACTGTTTTATGAAAGTCAACTAAGCTTTAAGATACCAATTATTTTTTTTGTATAAAATGTATAGTTTTTTTTTAACTTCATCATAATATTCTGGTTGTGTCAAGCTTGAAATCCCTATTTTTATCACTTGATACTATATTACTTTATAGTTTAAGATTTCAGTCTCCATTATTAACAGTGTTCTTTAATTTCATCATGATCAATTCTTTTATTTATTCATTCCCATTTGACATTAATTCATTATCATAAGTGATTAATCATACATTAACTTTTATTCTCTTATCATCTTCACTATTCATTAACTATTATTCTATCATCCTCTTAATCATACATTATTCTCATACATATTCATTCTTTTCTCTTCACTCTTAGATTCCTTTCATTCCCCTATTCCATTATTACTCCTTTCCATCATCCATTCCTCATCTTCATCATAATTTACTTATCATTTCGTTTGTAAGCTTAATTTCATAATCACTCAAGACATATAAATATTAGTTATTTTATTAATTTGCTGAATAACAAAGTTAACTCATCTCATTTTGTTTGTGTGGATTTCAAAGCTGGTTTGACCAGAAGTTTTTATCTTTATTAGTCGCCTTGTGATCTTCTTTAGATAAACAGTTTCATGCTAGTTTTATTCAATCCAGGAATCATTTTGTTAGTTTTGCATTTTTCTTTCTTCTAGCTTATATTCTTGATCGTGTGTGTATGTTAGGTTCCATAAGAGAAATTAATCACTAAAATGTGTGGTATGATTCATTGGTGACCAGCAAGATCAGGAAGCTAGGTTACAGATGTGATTTTGCTGACCAATGTGGATGGCATGATGATATGCTTTAGCTAGGTACAGTAGTGATTATGGTGCCTAAAACATATGATATGATTCATTTGTAGTACAGCGGTCAGGGAGAAGGTTGCAATATATATATATATATATATATATATATATATATATATATATATATATATATATATATATATATATATATATATATATATATATATATATATATATTGTACCCTTTTGTTTAGGTAAGGATGTTTTGTTCACATCCATTTACTAAAAAAAATTAAAGTTAGTTTATTAGGTATAATGTATATAATGAGTTGACGATCTTTTAGAAATCTATTTAGAGCAAATAAAAATATTTACTGTATAATCTTGTGTTTATATTTTATAAAAATGTTAACTAAAGATAATTATAATATTATATGGTTGGGAAACTGGCCATAATAAATACTGCATTAATAAGTTTTGTAAATAAATAATTAAAGTAAATTTTAAAAGCAATAATTTAAAGTTAGATAAATAGGCTATTTCATAATGATAATGATATTTAATAATTCTAATGTTAAAAATCATTTAATTTAAAGTGATAATATGGGAGAAAAGTGAATATTTGATTTTATAATATTAAAATTATTATTCTAATTTTTTTTTTTTGCTATAATATTATTTTTATGTAATATTTTGTAAATTAAATCATTTTTTTTATTTTCAGTTAAATTGTTAGCATCTCATGTATTTTTGTAAATTATGTGATGTGTAGGTATTCACACGGGTGCTTGCAGAGTTTTTTTTAATAAAGTTGAAACTGTTTTAAAATTCTAATGCAAAATTAAAAATGTTATATTTGTTTATCCCAGAATAAAACTAATATTAGCTGTTATAAATATTAAGTTGGATTTTTAATATGCTAATAAATATTTTTTTTTTTTTGTTTTGAAAATAAACATGTTTTGACTAAAAGAAGGATAAAAATAGTAATAAATATTATAATATGATTTTTAAAAGTTATTTTAAAGTGTTTGATAGGTATAAATAAAATGTGAAAATTAACTAATAATTAAATAATATTATAAATAATAAATAGTTAGTAAATTATTATTTATTTTAATTTTAACCCAGCATTGCTTACCCATGGTAGTATGAAGTAAGCATTGTTTAAATCTACCAATCAGGGAAGTAAATCGTTTAAGTATAAACGAGATTCATAAGTTTGGCAGACTATTATTACTATTACTGCTACTACCACTACTATTGTGATACTAAGACTCCAAATTTTATCAATGGAGTAAGCTTTAAAATACAACTTAGCTTTTAGTAATTTACAGTTTTACAATTAGAAGTACTAGTGATAATCAATTTTATTTATTTTTATAAGATTGTGATGTAGATATGTGGGGCTAAAAAAATAAGTAATTCCTAACCGACCAATTTATTTAAGCCAAATTGACATCACATTAAACATGAATAAACCGTTACTAAAAGTTAAGTTATGTGGAAAATATCAGAATGATGATTTTTTCCATTAGGTACATAATTTTGCCTAGTGTAATTACTAATTGTTATTTAATATTGAGATTAGCAAGTTGGACATTATGGAGATTTTTAAAAGTTCACCAGAGAAGAAAAATAATAACTGAAAAATAGTTTTATTCAAAAAGTTTACTTTAAAAAGATAATGAATTTAAAAAAAAAGCTTTAAGTGACTAAGGTATTCTTTGAGAAAAAAAAAATCTTTTTTTTTTTTAAAGAAATATCTAGCAATTGATTTTAAAGTTGTGAATTTCTTTTAAAAAATTATAACAATTAATTTCATTTACAAGATGCCTTATTTTATATTGAAAAGAAATCATTAAAATAAATATTTAGCGTACGCTGAACATACAAAAGTTTTTTTTTTTTTTAAATTATTTATAAAAGTATAAAATACCTCATAACTAGTGGGAACACTGAATATTACCATGTATCAGAGAACTTGAACATCAGAAAATATGGATAAAGGTTACAAGAACTTGGAAATTATTTTAGCACAAAATATCAAAAGTACTTTTTATACTGTATTTATGGAGCAATGGAATTCATTAATTATTTAAACTTTTGGAGACAAAGCAATAATTACTGAAATCAATCTGGATATTATGAAGTTAACTTACCATATTTAGTTGGAACAATCATCTTGAATTTCTGGTGTTACAACACGATATCATCATAGCATGCATGGTTAGGTACAAGGAGTGCCAAGTAAAATTCAGAGGAAGGTAAAAAAAACTTTTCTTAAGAAACTTGATCGAAGACTTTGTAAATATGTTTTAAATTATTTTTTTACTAAAAATTAATATTAATGCTTATTCACAGAATAAAAATAGGGAAGGAACAAAAAACATTAAATCATTTACTAACCTAGTAATTAAACTTAAAAAAATATTTAATAATTAAAAAAAAAAACTTAATATTTTATGTGTGACTGTGGAATAAATGCTATAATATGTATTATTTAAATTTAATTTGTGATCCAGAAAACATCAACTAAGGAATTGCCAGCGCATATTACTTATGGCAACAACTTATAAATATTAATGATTTTATAATGTATTTTTTTATATTTTGATGTGGATGTATGGGAATGCATATAAAACATGATTTATACACATCGTTTATTGTTTATTTAGTCATTTAAAAATATGCATATTTTTATTGATATCATAAGTATATTTTAATGTAAGGGAAATATAAGTATATGCTTTTATTATAACTGAACTTAGTGTTTATTTTAAGTGATCAAAATATTAAAATATAACATTGATACTGATTGTTTATATTTAGGTTTGAGAGTTACCAAAGGTTGAAATAATATTTTCTTATTGGTCAGATAGATTGTTATTTTTAGACATGAATTTATTTATTGTTATATAAATGTGGGAATGAATTTAGCAATGCAAAGTGATAGATCTCTAATGATAATAGTTTAGTATTATGTTAAACAAAACCAAGATAATATTTTATGAATGGGTTATTTATATGGGAATAAGGGTAGATAATGAGTGATGATTATTCAAGTATAGATAACTTATCCCTATAGCTAGTTTACATTCATGGCAGTGTTTGTTTTCTGTGTGTTAAAATTTAATGTTCCTTAATGCTGAATAAATAGTGTCAACATTATATTCAGTAAAGGGAGGTCATTAGACAAACAAATCACCTCATTTATTATTCACCTTTTACCATGATGATTAGTTGATAAAGGTGTTATTAAGTTAAAGTTATAGTTTATTCCATATACCTACCTGTTTATTTACTATCAAAATTTCTTGGATTAGATCGTGAAGGATGGTATTTCAAATATGAATGATGAATAAGTTTGGAAGTGTGGAATTGTTATTGAAATGGATGTTATGTTAATTAGAGTAAAGATAAAAATTAATGTAAAGATTACAAAAACTCCGATTTGTCAGTGGAAGAATCATAAAACTTTTCATATTTAAAAATGATTATTTTTTGTTATAAAAAATAAATAATTGATAATTAAAAGGGCGTTTATAAAGATCATTATTTAATTATTAAGTATTTTTCAAGGCCTTACTTATGATGCATATATTACAGGTAAAGGGACAAAAGTAAATCGTCTTAATGAATATAAGTAATCATAAGTTTGTAAAAGTGATTATATGATAACACACCAATACATACATTTTATCTGATATTTAAAGTAATGATTAGTAAGCAGTTTAGTTTAATTGTTATGCTATTAATTAAAGTTATTTGCATCATTATTTAGTGTGAAATGACTATATGAAATAATAAAAATTATATTTTCGAAAAGAACTAAATAACAATAATAAATGCATATTAAAATAATTAATTTATCTTATATTTTTAGAACTTATTCACTAATCCAGTCTTACTAATCCAGCATCAAATTTATGGATGAAAATATTAAAATTAATATGTGTGAATTCTTACAAACCAGTGGCAAAACTGATGAAAATATTAAAATTAATATGTGTGAATTGTCTTATAAAATAAATAGAACTTATTGTTGGTTGGCATGTGATGAAAACTACCATATCAACACAATTCAAAATGATAGTCCCTTGAAAGACATTAAAAATAGCATCAATACTCTGAGAAAGAAACAATGTTACGACAAACAACATATCTTGTATCTGAATCGATCAACAAATGAGCATCACCTATTGTGGTGGAACTAGCATCAAGTCATCACGAGTGATAGGCTTAAAATAAAAAAAAACATGGGCTCCCTCGAGCTGGAAAAGAATGTGGTTGC